>OMKZ01055939.1:23094-42953 GCA_900302535.1 Neoniphon sammara
TTTTTTTTTTTGAGTAGTTTAAGGAGAAGTTAAATGTTAGGAACTATAAGGAGAAATTAGATGGTAGAAACTATAACCGCTGAACACACACTGAAGGATACATGTTTTCAGTTCAGTTGTAGTTCCTACCATCTAGGTTCTACCATCCTATCGGTTTGGTTTCTAGGAACCAAACCAGTGGACGTACAGAGGTGAAAAAGGTTTCTCACTTTGGTTAAGTTGGAAAAAGGGTATTTCGGCCAAAACTGAGTATTCCTTTAAAGTGAAGGAAGAAATTCTATCACTCCACCTGTAGGTTTACTGACCTTTTCAGTATCATCTAGCCAAGATATGCATTTCAGTAAACATTAGATGGACAGCTTATCTTATAGTTACACATGGAGATGCAGGGCTAAATGGGAAAAGTATATCAGTGCAGGACACATTCCCCTGCTAGCTGTGTCCATTGTTTGCAGACAGAAACATTTACTGGTATGACGATGTTTCACGGCAATATTAGACTTTCAATAAATTTAAAAAAAAAATAGATATCAGGCTGTCAGTGTTGTCCATCTTCAATATGATGGAGGCGAGGATAGGATTTTGTTTAACAGCTCAGCTTCAGAGGTGTCAGTCTAAAAAACCTGCAGTGAAACCTGTCTGAAGGAGCTGCTAACCCATCCCAAACAATTTCAGTAGTCTGGCTTTCACTGGAGATCAGTGTTGTTGTCTAAATGCTGTTTGAGAGGCTTTTCCGTCTTGGAAGTAATCAAACTCTGGGGAAACTACTGATTTTTTTTTTTATTAATTGGAAGGAAAATGGTCACATTTAAATATTAAATTGGCAGTCCAAAAAAAATCCCTCGTGAAATGATATGAAGGGATAAGATTATATTGCTGCTTGGCAATGAAGAGTGACTTGTAGCAGTGCTAGCCAGTTAGTGCACCATGTAAGTGCCATAATGTGCTGTGCGGATCGATTGCCTTGGTGGTGTTAGAAAGGCACCAGAGTGAAGCCGCTTGCACGGAGCTGCACTGTGTCACCACAGGCTTCTGCAGCATCTGCTGAAAGGCACCAGCTCCTGTTTACTGTGGCATCATTTACTGGAGTAATTGAATGAAGAAAACACTCTGCTCATTGGAGCTAAACCACCCATGAAGAGATGAGCTCATAACCAATACAGTTTATTCCAGCAATTATTCAGTAGCCTGGAGGATTTTAGATGTAAAAGGCCGGGTCTGATAAATAGTTTGTGCAGAGCTGTGGCGTCTCACCAAAACACACATGCATTTAACTAGGTGAGCTGTGCAGCATAGTGAGAGGGCCACACAGAGCGTGCTGCAGACACGCAGGAGAGCATTTAGAGTGCTTGATTTGTTTCATAGATAGATAGATAGATAGATAGATAGATTTAATTTGTGACTTTGTGACTAAAAAACATGTCATTTCATGAAAGTCGACTCTCACTTCATCTGTTCCTTCTTTAGAATTTTTTTGTCGTGATTATTGCCATTTTCTTGCTTTTGTGTTTGTTTTGATGAAATTTTGAATTTGCTGGTGGAAAAAAAGCTATTCAACTTCGATGTGCTTTGAAACTGACAAACAATTAAACCAAAATATAGATGTAGATTATATGTAGAATGTAGTTGTTTTTTTCAAAACGCAATTCTTATGTCAGTCAATCATTTGATAAAAAAATGCCTTCAAACAAATAAGTATCAATAAGGCACTGTGTACTATAACACTGTTTTGTATCTAGTTTATGCACATATTTACATTATTTACTATTTACTTTTTTTTTTTTTTTAGAAAGAGAAAAAGCAGCAGCAACAACAACAACAAAATAACAACATAACAGTCAAACAGTAGACAAAAATGGACTCAGTTATGAGTAACTACTGTAATATTAAACATTTTCCAGGTAATGTTATTGAAGGGGAGAATTACATTGACCAAATGTAGAGATGCAGTCCCACTGCATCTCTGCTCACACTTTGAACCACTCTAATGGTTTGCCTGGCTGCAGTCACCTCCAATCCCTCTCTACAAATACATGTAGAACAAGTCTAAAGGAATTTAAGTGGCATCTCCATTATTAATGAGGCCAAACTGGGCGGACTCCGGTGCATTTATCGATTTCTTGCTCCAGATTGCCTCTTAATAGTGTTTTTGTGTGCAGAAAATGATTTCCAGTCCAGTTTTTGGTTGCAGTTTGGCCCTTCTCAGGCCTGTGGGACGTTGCTGAAGCTGTTTGTAAGTGTAATGGAGAGGGAGTGATGTCTCAGAGGGGAAAGTGTTAGATTTTGTGCTGACGTCTGTTCTGGTAGCCAGTAGCTGGCTGCTGGACATGCAGCGCTGGAGCAAATAGCTCCAGATGGGACGGGAGATTCCCAGCTGGCCTCCCGTTCATAGCTGCCCCTTAAATAGAGGAGCCGCACTTTCCTTCTGCTTTGCTTTGCTCGTCCCCTCTTTTATCCCTCCTCTCTCTCTCTTTGTCTCTCTTTCACTTTCCCCACTTGTCTTTGCCTGTCTGCTCTGCTGAACTCATTTTTCAACCCAGCTTTCTAACTGATTTTTATGTGAACGTTTTAAATGTTGCAAAAACTAAAATGCAAATTAGGTGCATTTCTGTCAACTGGGTTGAACTGCATAAATCAACAAATTTCTTAATGTCAAAAACAAAAACAAAAACAAACAAAAAAAAAAAGAAAAGAAACAATGGATTGATTAATGTTGATAATTTTTTTTTGTATTTTCAGATTTTTTTATTGTCAGATAATTTTGGTCATATTGCATGCTTTCCTTTGAATAAAATTAATGAATAAATAAATACATGAATACATTTAATGTTCTAACATATCAGCTAATGGTCATACAACCATAATGGAAAGACACATTATAATCAACACATATGACTAGCTAATGTGCCAACTAATGCTCAAACGGTATGATTATAGCAGTGACAGCAGGTTGAACATGTCTCATGGTACACATTTTACAGAAAAAATGTCAAGTACAAAACTGCTTGACTGAGATGTCTGAGACTGACCCAAGCCTGTCATTATTAAGTCAACAAATGCATTTCTGTCACTATTTATCACATGATTTCTTGATGAAGAATAAAGTCTTCTGCCTCAGGTAAGCATGTTTTGCAGCACTGAGGAAGCTATAATCAAAATTTTCCATTTTCATTCAGCTTCTCAAATTCAATACATCACAATTTGAATTAAAGTTCATGGGGGGAAACCCAACTTATGTCTCCTTTGGGATGCTGTTTTCTCCGCTGCGCTCTAACTAAACAAGGTTCTCCTCCCCTCTTCAGTTCCAGCCATGCATGTCCTCTGCGGGTTTGGCTCTATGCAGAGATCAGCCTCTAAATGAGCAGGGAGGAGTGTGTGACATTCACCACAAGCTAAGCCTATCATAGCTATAGCGGCTGTGGCTGTGCTTGTTGATTTTGCTTGTGTGTGTGTGTGTGTGTGCGCGCGCAAATTTATTGCTCGGTATATCAGTCAATGTTCAGCCCCCCCCCTACATCCAGAGTACATTTATTAAATATAGATATACAGTTAAGAATCACAGAAGTTAGGAGATTCTTTGAAGGCATCTCAGATTAGATTACAAGTAAAATTTAGGCAGAAGGACTTCCGTCCTCTGATGCTGTGGAATACAGGAATACAGGAAGTATTGACTTTGGTGTTGGTAGCTGTGGACTGGAGCTGTGATAATGCCAAAATAATCTCCGTGTCCCCAGTAGATCACTGGCTCAGGTGCTACATGCTAACATGTTAACATACAGTAATTTGAGTTATAGTATCCCAACACTTCAGCAGCCAGTAATTTAAGTTATATTATGCTTTATGCTAACACTTTAGCATACTTGTAGAGTGATAACAGGTTATTAGTATTATTATTCCACAGAGCGTCTAAGAACTAGTAAGAACTTGTAGCAGCTCTGAAGCTAAATAGTAAGTAATCTTAATCTATAAATGGCGAAGTGTGGATTAGTGATTAGTAGATTAGACTTAGAGACTTAGACTAGTGTAGATTAATATGTATGTAGTAACCAAGGAGTAATGTCTCTTTGGCACAAGATGATACAACTTAATTTGATCAGAAACCAACAAAATTGAATTGGATTCTTGACTTCAAATTAAATCTGAAATGGCAAACAGTTATTTAAAAATAATAGACATCAGAATACTTTCAATGGCCAATCAGAATTGAGTATTCAACAACGCAAGGAATACATTGAGTTTATTTATATTTTGGGTTAGGACTTTTATTTTTAATAACAGAAATGGCCTCCTTTCAGTCTGTTCAGTGTATGCTAAGGAGCACCAGAGCCAACAATCTACCAGGGACACATGGATGACTTTGGTGTCTATGTTCTCATCACTTAATGGGTAAGTTCAGCAGTTGGACAATATTCCCAAAACAAAACTGTATATAAGCACTAGCTGCTGATGGTAATCATGGAGAACTTGGTTCACTTTCACATCCAACCTGCTGAGTGATGGGAACCCTGTGAGTGCTTGCATATATGCATGCTAGTGTGCATTAGTTGAGGACTGTATGTAATATGAAACCCCATTATGAAAGACCCGAGGAGCTGCTCAGCCGAGCTTCACTATAGGTGATATTCCCATGCATCTGCAGATAAAAGTAAAGCAAATATTTCCTGGGCTCATCTGGTTTTACAGCTGGTCTGCCTGATACCTGTAAGGCACCTGATCTCACAGGCAAATAACAACTCTGATAGACAGAGACCAACTCCAATCTGCAGGTAAATGAGAGAGGAGAACAGGTTGAGACTCCCACCTGTTAAGTATATATTTTTCCACACAGCATATTATACACCCAGGGATTAGCGTGAGCTCTAAATTTTATTTAATCCACTCAGTTAACATTTACTCAATTCTGTCATTCAACCCGTAAAATTGGGACCAACCCTGGTCTAGAGAAGGGCTCGCTTGTTCTGTTCTGAAGTCAGTCTTAGCACACTTTAAGATAGGTTAGGTTCCCCAGTGCTGAGAGGCCAGTTAGCCAAGGGTTAAATCAAAAATCCAATCATGAATACTCTTATACTTTTAGATATCATCAATCTGAGAGATGCAATGCCTTCCAGGAGTAATTTTGTGATGAAGCACTGTAGTTTACTTTTTTGGTGCATCCACTTTCCCTCAATGTGCCTTGTCTACTTAAATCAGTGATTTCCTTTGTTTCTTAGAATGACTTTCAACAACTCCCACAGAAAGAATGTGAACTTGCAAAACAATAGGGAGCCACTCAGCTGGTTCGGAATTTGTAAAAATACACAATCAAAAAACAAACTGGGTTCAGGAATGCACGGTACATCGGCAGTGGCAGTTTTAACAGTGCTTACATGTTTAAGGGTGGATTTTTGCTTTAAAATGCAGGTAGTCATTTGCTAAGTGCATTGTTAGTGTACAAACTATGAGGATGTAGGATCAATGGTTGGAATAGTTAGGAGTTGTTGTTTTTTTTTCCCAGAGGGACAAACCGTCAGCAGTCACTCAAGCAGCCAGCATGAGCAGATCCATGAGCAGAGCATTAGTTGTTTGTGGTTGTTAATGTGTTAGAGATCCTGCTAATCTTTCTACCATCCAGATAATCTCTGCACCTCCCCATCTGTGTCATGCTGTGTTTGGTTGTCTTTATTTGTAGTTTAATGTAGCAAGAATGATGAGTGTGTTTAGAGTCAGTGGGGCTGACCTATTTTTTTTTTAATCAGAAATAGCTCATTTTGCAACAAACCCTCTGCCGTACTGGGGAGAGATAACTTTGAAATGTCTTAAAAAATTGCAACTTTTCACGCTAACGCAGACTGAATCTGACAAGATTGACTGATCTTTTGACCTTTTTGTGCAGAGATAAAATACATCTATTTGTTGCTAAATAATGCTCAGGCAAAGCCCAGAGTGCTCCAGTCCACCGCCTCCACAACCACAAGGTCCTCCACTGTCCCCGGCTGTCTAAATATATAAAAATACTCAAGCTGAGTGGATAAGAAAAAAAAAAAATCAGACAATAAAGTATTTATTCCTATGGAGGCCATCTTCCATTCTGCTTTCTTTGCAAGCTGCTCTAGTGGAAACTAACACACTGCGTACAAAAGCTTTATGGTACATTTATGATTTCTGCAAGGGCTAAATCTGCTTACTCAATATATTGTTTTAGTTCTTTCTTCAAAGTGCCTGTCCTTGAAGAATAATGTCTACATATGCATGTGTATCTATCTATCTATCTATCTATCTATCTATCTATCTATCTATCTATCTATCTATCTATCTATCTATCTATCTATCTACACAAACACACACACATACACACATAAGGTCAAATGGACATTTTTCTGCTGTTGCCACAAAAAAGCTAAGGGGTCACATATGAATGTAACTGAGAGAAAATTCACAGCTGTCAGTGAAGTGAGCGAGGGCACAGTGTGTTTTACATTTAGAATGTCAAGCCCCAGGGTCAGCTGGCAGCAGCCATGGGAAATAAATAGCTAAATAATGGTATGAACTGCTTTCCTCCTCTCCCTCCACCTCCCCTGCCTCAGATGAAACCCTCCATGGCAGCCTGACTCTCCCACGCTACTTTATCCGTCTGTAGTGTTGTAAAGGCCAGTATCTCCCTGCTGTACACTGACCATCCTCAGGACCCTGCAGTAACCTGCTCTACAACCTGCATGACTGGATTTCCATGGAAATGTGCTCGGGGAGCAGCTCTTGGCTCAGAGAACACAAATGGGCTTTGAATCACATTGAACTTTAGAAAGCACACTTATCAGCTGCCAAAACTACTGTGAAAATTCTTCATCCTCCCTGCATAATGCTCTTCAGGGGTCTGCGCTGAGGAAATATAATTTAATCCCTGACAAGAACATTTATGTTTCCTCTGCCTTTCCAGCCATTTTGGAGGTGTTGTTGTGATGGTAGCTGCAGAATACTGATCAGTGGTATGGGCAGTTACAGTATTTGTCCCTCAGTCCAATGTCATCTGCAAGGATAAAATTCCTGCATCTTTCGCTCATACAGGAAGAGCAGTGCAGTCAGTCACTAGTGCAGATGTCATGCTTACTGGTTTACATGCTCAGCTAAGGATGGCTCCGTAAAGTTCATTCACAGAAAGACTGTGTCAAGAAAAACAACAGATGCCTCATTTAGATTCATACGAAACAGCTGAAGGTTTCAGACCAAAGGAGCAGTGCTGCCGAGTCAGTCTCAGGAAAGACATGGCTACATTTCACATGTGTTATCCATCAACTCAGTGAAATTCGGATGCCACACAAAGAAGCCTATTAAAGGCCCTGTCTATGAGTGTTTTGGTTGAGAATTGGCATAGGGAACTTCTTCCTTAAAGCCTGGTTCATGCTTTATGTGACCCAGTTATGATTACCTGAAACCTGAGCACTGGTGGCACTGCATTTACATAAACATACCTTCTTCTGAGATTGGATCAATGAAGAGCAAAGAGACCCATTACCCTATTCCATGTGCCGTTGCTAACCTGACATGCATGTGTTTGTTCATTCACTTAATTGGTGTGAGTAGGTGGCCTGCCACAGCATACATTATCAGACCTACCAGGTTTATGGATTTTTTTTATTTTTATTTTTTTTTTGTATCCTATTATCTCTTGAGAAAGGTCTACAGGCCAAAAAGTCGACTAATACAAATACAGTCATCTTCAAGTAAAGATACATCATCTGAGGGGAAAAAATCACATTCATTAGGAATCATATTTAATATTCCTGAGACAGTGAAGGACAAACATCAGATTGTGATTTTGGACTTGATAGTGGCGCTGAACAGTTCAAGACCCAGGAGATGGGGTAGCTCTGCGCCTGCCGGCCTCTTCGGATTTCCCGGTTGCTACTTCAGCACAAAGTGCCGTTATGTTACACAGAGTTACACCAATGGAAATCCAATTCTTAATTTGTGGTCTTGAGGTTTACAATAAGTACTATCTTGCATATCATCCTGGAGTGTCTACGTGGCCACCTAAAAAAAATCTGCTTAAAAGCTGTCCATCACCTCATTGTAGTCCAATTTAGGATCAGCTGCGCAAGTGTAAAGGGAATTCAGACCCTCGGCCAGTTGAGTAGTAGCTGGCCACAGATTCCCAGTACAAAAATAGAAGCATAAACTGTACCGTTTATATAATATTAAACCAATCCACCAACCAATCCACAAGATGGGCCTGGTGTGTGTTTGGAGTTGCTACTGCACGCTGCCTTACCCTATCCTCTTCACAGATCTGTCTTCCAGTGCAGTGTCATATCTCCACAAAAGTGCCCCAGCTGCCCTGACACAAACTGAATTTGGCTTTGCGAAATGGGCCATGCACAACAGTCTAATTAATATGATAATCTGGTAATTATTCTTGTTTATTCTCACTGAAACCAATTAGATGTGATTGTGGATACTTGGACCCTAAACTTGAAATCTATCAAATTGGCCATTTTATGTGGTAATGTTGTAGTGATTCGCTAATTTCATGGGGATTGGTTGAATATGCTTGAATTATTGCGATTGCAAATTGCTGGGGGTGTCTGCATTATGGCAAAACTGTACAGAAAAGCGTCGTGAACCACAAACCACACAGCAGCCTGTTCCTAAAAGCCCAGTCTTTCAGTGCTGCTGTCACCTAAGCTTTTCTTCAAAGTTACAGCAGTGAAACAAGCTCTTAGTTTAAGAGATATGCTCACAGAGGACGATCTGAGGGCAAAGCAGGAACTACTGGATGACTACACCTTGATGCCTTTGAGCGGCAATACTTCAGGTATCATCCACCCGTCATGGCCACTCAAACCAAACTATCGACACATTGACCCTCCTCTCAAGAAGCCACTTCTATCACCAAGGCCAAATGTGTGCCTGATGTTTCCGTTGATAAGAACAGAGGGCTTCGAAGGTGGAACATCATGGTTTTATGTGTTTTTGTTCGCCTGGGGTGCTCCGACATGTGGAATATTTAATTACATGTCTAACCACTGCACATTTGTAGCTGTCTCTGTGAAGGATGGCACGGCTTTGTGTGGGTTGCTATGGAGGGATAACAGGAATGTGTGTCCTTCCACAAAATAAGAGCAAGTAAAACACATTTATGGAGACCACAATACTCACAACCACAACACAGGGAAAACAAATTACAGAACAGATTTTATCTTACATTCAGACCTGACAGGCTTATTCCATGATACTTGAAGTGAAATTATCTTTCTGCACTGGCAGATCATTTGGCTGTCCCAAGAAATTAAATTTGACACTTTTTTTAAAAAGATGTCAGTGTCAGCATTTTCTGAAATAAATGTAGAAACACAACTCATTTGGTTTTTACACCTCAGTTGCTTGTCCTGAGTGTGCAATTTTCATCTTTTTCACTAAGATATGTAGGCAGATCAAGTTGTTGCCCTTTAAAAGATCACTGCACAGTAAATTGGCCACCAATTTCATGTGCAAATAACTTCAGCTGTAGGACTAATTCGTGAGTTTTGGCATCTTTGCAGTCAGGATCAGACTACAGGATATTTGTTTTTATCACAATGGTCACCACATCAGATCAGGTGTTCATAGTGACATAACATTACTGTCTGTCTGTCTGTCCGTCCGTCCGTCTGTCCGACCATCCGACCATCCAAGGACTTTAAACTTTTTCAAGGGAGGTAAAGCTAAAAGGCACACCTTAAACACTGCCCTTCAGTGGTTGCTTTGGCATATTATTATATTCAGACAACCCTACAGCAAGCCAACAAACCGGACTTGGTTAAACTGCTAGAAGAGAGATCCAACAAAATGGATTGAGAAAACTTTATCTGCACATAAGGGCCGATAGCTACTTACTTTGTCATCTTTTATTCAACAAATTAACAAATGATACGGCATGTTTCAGATACTGTCTCATGTCCGTCTTGTGTTCATCTGTGTCTGTCACAGAATCAGCCAGTCAACGCTTGTGATAGCATCGGCACGGGAGGTAGCGCTCGTTTTTATCCCCGCCTGTCATGTGTGGGTGGTGCATTAATGGTTGCTTCATGATCACACACGATAGCACAACTTGTCCATATTCAGGCAGAGAACCAAGAGGTTGCATGAACAGAAAATGCCATGGGAAACCTGGCTTGAGCATGCTAACTTGTGTAACTATGCATAAACTCTCCTGTGGAGGTGTGTAAATGCCATTTCGGACTTCAAGAGGTGGGTAAACGGCAATTACCTGTGTTTACCCACCACTACATCCCTGATTTTGTAATTAGTCCATAATTCGATCTAGTCTGATTCTGGCGTGCAAAATCCCCTGCCTTGCTTGATGATTTTCTGGTGATGATGCAGAAATAATAGTAGCCATTCTGAATGATCAGACTCTTTCAATGGATCTTATGTGCACTAGAATAATTTGGAGTTGGTGCAAAGTGTTAGTGACATTATTGGAATTTTAATTTGCCTGGGCTCATCTACAAATTAAAATGATGACATTAACATATAATTTACATGACCATGACAGGCACAAAGAGGCTTTGCTGTTTTTAACATCACTTTTGCCATGCTTTCCACTCATTACACATTGAAATGCATGACTTTTGGATGTGATTATTTTGGTGGTGTAGCGTGCTCTTCCCAGTGCAAACCTTAAGTGAATCTAGGCCTCAGGGTAGAGTTTATCATATGTTGATTCACACATAGAAAGAATATTCAAGATTTATATCTGCCCATTTACGTGTGTTTCCTGTCATTATTAATAAGACTGACAAGTGATATTTAGTAGAGGAAGAACGACACTTAGCTATTTAAACTGGCAGTGCTTTGACTAGGTGTGGCTGCAGGTATGAATCAGGCTTTGAAAGAGCATATAGTTATTGCAGATGCAGAGATGTAAAGTCCCTGCAACCTGCCTGGAACTGTTTCTCTGTCACGACTCTTCATCTGATATTAGCTCTCCTCTCTTTCTCCTCTCCCTCCCTCCCTTCCTTCCTCTCTGTGCTCCTTCCTCTCCGTCTCACTGTCTCTATGTCCCTCAGGCATGCCCAGCTTCGTCAAGTCCCCCGACGACCAGATAGGGATTTCAGGAGGAGTGGCGTCGTTCGTATGCCAGGCGGTGGGCGAGCCCAAACCTCGTATCACCTGGATGAAGAAGGGGAAGAAAGTCAGCTCTCAGCGCTTTGAGGTACGACTCAAACACCCCCAGTGGAGACCTGGCTTCAAATCCCCTTCTCTGATGTGTTAGTCTGCAGCACCTCCCTGTCTCACACCTTCACTGCTTATTAGGAGACTGTGTGTGTGTGTGTGTGTGTGTGTGCATGAGAGAGAGAGATACAGAGTTTGATAGGCTATGTGCTGTTATTCTATACTTGCAATTACAGTGTGTCAACATAAGACAGCTCCTTCTCGGCCCGGTCTGTGTTTTTCTCTGCAGCAGCAGTGAGGCTGACCTGTACGCTGTGGGCTGTTTTTACTCCGAGGTGCACTAATTGCCACCTTGCGCAAAACCTTAATGAGCACAGCTTTCTACAGTTTATTGCCTGTTTATGCAAATGAAGTCAGTTTTCCAATTAGAGTACCTGAGGCATGTGTCTTCCACGTGAAACATGGATGGCAAGCTGTTTTATACCTGCCCGTTTCTTGCACAGGTGAGACAGCAGGCTGTGATCGCACTCTGTAGCTGAACCCGAGGCCAGCAGGTGAAAAGGTTGCTGCAAGTTTTCAGAATTACTCCTCTTGGTCCAAAGTTCCAGTCCATTCCTTATTCCAATAGATTTCTCTTATGCCAGAATCACATTACACAACCATATGTTGCTGGACATCTTGCATTCACCAAGCTACCAAATACCATCTTGCATCAAAATGATTCCAAACTTTAGACTGAGACAACACACAGAGTCTCACACAGAGTCTCTGTAGGCTGGACTTTAAAGGAATACTCCAATGTTTTGGGCAAAATACTAAATTTCTAAATTACCCAGACTGAGACAAGATGTACAATACCATTTTCATCTCTGTACGTCCACTTGTTTGGCTCCTATGGGTAGCATTTTGTGTTAGCCTAGCATAAAGACTTGAAGTCAGCAGGAGTCATTAGCCTAGCTCTGTCAAAGTGAAAAAGTAAACCTTACAGCAACTCCAAAGCTGTCTTATTTACACAATGAAATACACGTCTTGAAATAAAAAAAAAAAAAAATGAGACTCATTTTAGGAGGAGGTAGTTGGTAGGAACTATAGGTTAGCAGCTGCCAGCTTCAGAGTTGCTGTAAGGTTAAGCTAACCGTAACCCTAATCAGTGGACTTACAGAGGTGAAAATGGTATTGAAGATCTTGTCTCAGTCTGGGTAAGTCAGAAAAAACGTTGTATTCCTTTAAATGCGACTTGGCAAGTTGTTGAAGTCTGGTAGGTCTTGAGCTAGCAAGACAGGATGCCAAATGGGTCATAAGTGTAGACATTTGTCTTTAAGCAACAATAGAGGCAACAGCAACAGTAATAGGTCAACTGGCTGCACTTTGTGTTCACACACAAACACATGTGTGGGAAGAAGACAATGACTAGGATTTGGACTGGTTAATAGTTGGGTTGATCAGTTTTACAAAGAGAGTTGACTTTGCAGTAAACAGTGATGACATATCCTGCTGCAATCTAATTGGCCAATTTGACAAATTGGCTGATTGTACCTCAAACTACAAGAACCATGTCTGAAAATGATCCGGATATCTCAGACAGTCTCAGACTGCATCACGACATGAGGACGTGGCATGTTGAGCCTTTCACACTATGCAACCAATGACATGCTGTTTTCACTCTGATCTTGAATAATTCTCTTGGACCGTCTGGGACTAAGTCTGCTGCGATGTCATGTGGCGTACACCTGGCATTAATGTCATCCTCTGAGATTTTAAAAAATTCCTGCAATGGGATACCCTCTCTCTTATTTGTCATGCTGAGAAAAAAACAGGGAAATATTAGTTATCAGTTTTACAAAATTGTAATGTTATTTACACAAATAAGATATGTTTCAAGCCATGCAATCACTCACAGCTATATTATTCCAAAGCAAGATATTTGTGTTGAATATTTGTAAACACATTTCAGTACAAACTTTTTTTTTTAAATAAATCAAATGATGCTGTAACCCTGCGGATGTTGCTTTCTCGGGGTGAAAAATTACTACCTGCTTCCTCTGGCCGTCAAACACCACAGTTCTTAATGTTTTGGTTTAGTAAATCAGTGGCAGTAATCTGTTTTTTTTGCACCCTACCACTGCCAATCCTCAAAATACAATCTGCATTGGGTCAAATGTGCTAAATGTGCTGCCAAGCGTCTGCCACATCTTGACATGCAAAGTACTTGTGCACATGGGTTAGTAGATCAGAATCAGCACTTTTCACACACATAGCTACATTAACACCATCACCACCACTCGCTAAATACAACTCTGCGAACCTTCCTGCATGACTCTGGACCAGCAGGAAGGCTCATTAGCTGCCAGCCAGCCTAAATGACTTCAAGTGAAGCGACTCAACATGATTCCTGTGCAGACAGACACTCTGGGCTCATGTCGCCGTGAGTAATAGGAATTATCTTCTACCTCTCCGTTCGACGTTAATCAAACTGATGGCTACCTTGTGTGTCGGGTGGGTACACCTCCCACCAAGGCAGGAAGAAATCCAGCTTCCCACTTTTAGTTGAATAAGGCTGGTATTCAGTTTAATTAAGATTTATTTAGTTGAGTCGGGCTTTTGATTAAGTATAATAGAAAGAGGTGTGTTAATTAAGCTTCACTTCAGTTTAGGGAGTTACTGAGAAACAGCAACAACTTATTTCTCAAACACCACACTTCAGAAAAGGTGTGGTTTCACTGGATATCAGGGGCGATTCTAGGGTCAGAGCTTTAGGGGTGCTGAGCACCCAATGAGCCTCACCGCCACCACCCACCCACACAAAAACAAAAAATATGTCTATTGAAAAATACTTTTGGAAAGTAAACAGGAGAAAAAACAGAACTCAAACAAAAAGGCAGCTCACACCTACCGCTACACCACTGAACTTATATTAACACAAGATACAAGGTGCGTTTAACACGTGTGGCATTTGGTTCACCCAGAGGCTGGCACGACCCATGCCTCTCTAGACCTTGAAATACTCTCAGCCCTCCGTCTTAAATACTGGTGCCTGGCAGCTCGACCAATCCCGTGCCGAGCTGGAACACCGGCGACCAATCACGGCAGCGACACCGCACACACCTATCTCCATACACCCGGCAATCAGGCAATCGCGGAGACGGTACGTCACATACCTATTTGCATGCACCTGGCCGTCAGCCGCCGCTAGATCACCCACACGCGTGCACACACCCAGAAAGAAAAATACAGATAAAAATACAGAAAAACACACTCATACGGTCTCGGCCGCAACAGCTGCTCTTTTGGTTTAATAAATGGACCGCTCCAGCTCGACCGTAGCTGCACTAACCTTAGCCCTAGCCTCACCTTGAAAGCTATTGAGCAAATTACCATGAAATTTAGTGAGCACTTGCATGCTCCATCAATTTCCATGACCTCATGACCTTTCTTCTAGCGCCGTTCTCAGGTGAAAATGTCATTCTTGCATGTAAGATATCACAAAATGTCATTAGTGGATTGCCATGATATTTGATAGATGCATTCATACTCCCAAAAGGAAGATTCCTCTTGATTTGACAATGTGTCTTTACCATTTTCTCTAGCGCTACCCCAAGCCAAACATTTGACTTGTATAAAACATATCTCCAAATGTAATCGATGAATTGCCAAGTAATTTCCTGGGTGTATTCATCCGTCCGAAGGAAAGAACCATCACCTTTCCTTTAGCGCCACCCTCAGGCCAAAATGTCAAATATTTCTGATATTTCAAAATCTATTGGGCAGCTTGCCATGAGATATGAATCACACAGCACATTCATGCTCCACAGAAAATGAACCTTGTTAATTTTGATAACCTCATAATGTTTCCTCTGGTACCACCATCAGGTGAAAATGTATAAACCCTATTCTCTCACTTCTTGCATTTTGGTTGGTGTTCGTTTTTATTTTTATCTGTGCATGTCATTAAAGGCCACTAGATGCAATAACATAGATGTTGTGTTTACAAAGCAAACAACATGGCCGCAGTGCAATGGAATGGGGAATGATGAGCAGAAGACTGATAAATCCATATATCCATGTATGTATCCATGAGAAATTGTATTACTTGCACCATGTGAACACAATTGCAATATTGTCTTAAGCTAACTACTTCCAATATTGGGGTTATTGCTGTGTATGTAAACAACATCTCAGATCTTAGTTGGAGGCTCATCTTATCCTGTGCAGTTTAACTTACACAGCTTCCTCTAATATAGGCTCAGAGAACTGCAATTAGGATTTATATCCTCTTTAATCTTGTTTTGATTGAAATGTGTTTCTGTGATGTTGTTGCATCATATTATGTGGAGAAATTCTGCACAGGCATCAGCTACAGAACCTCTTCCACTGAGTAGATGCCAGTGCTGCAGGCCTTACTGAAAGCATCAGTTTTTGCTCAGACAATCTATTGTCAATGTCACTCAGGGTGTCACTATGACAAACCTGATATGCCACCAGAAAAATATTCCAACATTAAAGGTCACTACCACACTACACCACCACAGAAAAAAATCCATTTGATATAACTAGATGAGCGCACTGAGTGGAGTGCGGATCTCCACCAGGTGTGTGTGGGGACTGCTGATGGGGGATTGTAGTTATATCTGCGCACACCATGGATAATCCGTGGATTGGGCAGGCTGGGTCATAAAAATTAACATTCTGATTAGCGGATAGGTTGCGGATGGTCTTGCAGTGATCCCCCTGCGGCAGAAATGATATCCACATTAAAGAGAGATGCTGCAGAGAGACACGAAGCACAGCTGTGTAACGTCAATGATTATTTATACACAACCAAAAAGGTCACAAACAGGCCAGGTTCATACAGTGAAATTGTTTGGAGCAAAGCAGCCATCCTCCTGATCAATACAACACACAATAAAGCTCACACTGGAAAGCTCATGCTGCTTATAATTTAAAAAGGAACAGCCGACAGGGACAGGTAGAGGTGGAGTGAAATGCTGGTTCATGTGGGTGTGGGTCTCGAAAGCAAAGAAAATAATTCGTTCGGGTCGGTGGCGGGTGGATGGTTTATGCGTACATGCGGATTCAGATGACATGAGCCGGTCAGCACATCACTTGTGGGGACACAATGTCTATATAAAGTAAATAGTTGTTATTGTTTTGTGCCACAACTCATTGTAGAGAGGTTGAGAAGGGTTTTCCATGATGACTTTGGTCTTGTCCCTCATCCAAAGACCCCAGAAGATTAGAGTCTTTAGATGAAACAGTGACAGCTGTTCTACACTTCATTTTTTACAGTGGTGAAGCATCAACCTATTGAACCTATTTTAACCTCCACTTCTTGACAGATTCCATCAGCCTCTGACACTTTCTACAGTGTTGTTCTCCTGTGTGTCTGCCCTGTGTTCTGTTGACTTTCTTCATCAGTAGTGTGTTTTATAAATTTGCCCAGAAAACACAATGCACATCCTGGATTTTTTCACCTGCCATTGGAGTGAACATGGCCAATAGGATGAAAAAATAGCCTAGGTTGATAGGTCCCGGATGCAAAGAGAGAGTGAGCTAGACACTGCATGGAGTGAGAGGGAAGTGTAGCTAGTGTAGGTAAACAATGGAGTGAGGCAACAGAAGTAGCGAGAACAAATGTTTTTCAAAGTTTTTGAATCACTGCAACCACAAGAGGTTCTTCATCATACAATCATAACTGCAGTGCAACTGCATAACCCAGTAGTTTGTGAGATTAGCTGCGGACAGACACACACACAGACACAGAGACACACAGATATACCGGCACACAGACACACCTGACCAGACAAATAATCTCCTGGCGGAGATAAAAATCAGGCAAGCACTATCTGGGTCCACAAATCTGTCTCATTCTTTCCTGTCTTGCTAACTAAAAGGCTTTTCATATCTTGGTGTCATCACCAGTTGAGTCCTACGTCTCTGGTTTTTGGGTTTGAAGGCATTCAACTTCTCAAAAATTCATTAGGCTGTCTATAGTAGTAGATATAATTACTACATAGATTTGCTGAATGCTCTGTTCAGATTGGCAAATGGGGCATTCTGATGGCTGCTATTTCGCAATAACAGACTGCTGCTACACTTGTAATCACATCAGTTTGCAGTCAAAAGGTGTGGTATCAGATGCCAGACTTTCCTTAAAAGTACTTGAATGCAACTTAATAGTTAGAGCTAAAAAATGATAATTAATGGTGCAAGTCCCAATCTGGATAACATCCTAAACCTAATCTCCTGATCACAGGACCAAGAGCAATCTGATCACTAGATTTCACTTTCAGCCAAATCTGTTCCTAATTTTTTTAAATATCTTACAGACAGCTGTGAAAACATAGTATCCCTTCCATATATATGCAAATCTGTATAGCCTTTTTCTGTAATCCGATCACATGTAATCCAACCCTTGGCCACAGAAAGTAATTATGTACTTGCAAAAGCTTGCAGGTATATGACAGGTAGGTATATAGATATCTATACATTACATTAGAATATGACAGGATAGTATGATCCCATTTCTGTATTAATAACACTGGACTGCTTCCTATCTGTGAATGAGTGTTTAATGTGTTAACGTGTGTTAATGTCATTATGTATGTCAGGTATATCATGTATTACATGGGCCTACACTGAATATCCATGTATGTTTCCACTTAGACATGGGTGTTTCCTACTTGGCCCACTTATCTGTACTTCTCTTTTCTTTCTTTTTTCTTTTTCTTTTTTTTCTTTTGTTAGGGTTGCGGTAGAGCACTGTCTGTAGGTACAAGTTTTTGTGGGGAAAAAAAAGTCTGTACTTAAGTGGTTTTCTTTTCTCTTTTCAAGAGGAAAATTCAGAAAATACTGAAACCGACAACAGAAGCCCATATATAACAGCAGCCAAACTACTGCTTCTGGCTCCTCAGTGCAAAGCAAAAGGCAAATTGTGTAAAATCTGCAAACAGGAAGCTGTCATGAGTGTTTTCAACTAGATTTGGAATGCCCCACACACACACACACACACACACGCACACATGCACACACACATTACTCTTTTCTCCTATTATAAGCGGAACAGAGATCATTATAAGAGTGAGCAAACAAGATATCACCTTTCAGGTAATCACATTCTTGTCAGAATCCAATCAGATTTGGGGAGGCTTAAAGACAAGCTGTTAGCACTGTTTCCTACACAGAAGTTTCCACGCTGGCTGTGAAATCAGATGTGATTTCTGCCTCTTGCTGAAATCAGAGCGCGACTGAGGCGTGGGGTTTGTGAAAACTCGGTGTGTTGGCAGAATGCTAATCCTCCTGGGTCGTGTGACGCTGAGCCTCCACAGGGGCTTACTGCCAGACTTTAGAGTGTAACCTGCTTCTGTCAGGACATTGATTTCAATTCCGCTTCATTTAACCAGGGTACCTAACTTGCTATAATGTTTTCCAGGGATTTTGGGGTTCATGAAAAGGGGTATTGGCGGTGGTGGCTAATAATAATAATAATAATAATAATAATATTAATATTAATGTTAATAATAATAAAGTTTATTTGTATAGCACTTTTCATACAGAAATGCAGCTCAAAGTGCATTACAACAAGGAGATTAGAAGCACCACATGGTTCACATGAAGGAAGAAATAAAAACATGTTAAAGAACATTAATGCAATGATAACAGTAAAAAGAATTAAAGAAAAGGTTAAAAGAATAGAATATATAGATGCATAAAATCAAGTAAAATACACTAATATAAGAATAAGGAGTAATAAATAAATTTAGAGTATAGAGCTTAAGATGCCACTGGTGTGGGTTTGAGGTTTAATAGCAAAAACTAATAACTAGAAATAATAATATAAAATTCCAGGAGAATATAACATATGTTATTCTGAGGTCACTTATTATATCAAAGCCATAAGATGGTACTGTATGTGTGATCTGTGTGATCTGTGACCTTACATCCACATTTTGATTAATCTGAGTGTACAAGATAACATTCTTCCTTCATTTTTCTTAATTTGTATCCATAACAAATGAACATACGCCCACAAGTTAATCAAATATGCACATTATTTTCAAGTTTATGCTCAATTTATCTCCTTCAGCAAGTTTAAACTGATTTCACTCACTTGCTGTAATGAGTTGAATTTACTTGATTGCATTGATTTATTTGGTATAATTAGCCTGATATTTTGTTGAAAAAAAAAAGTTTTTTGTTGAATGATACTTTGGATAAGGTATAATGAGATTTGTTGCTAACACTTTACTACAAATAAAGTCAGGCAATGAGTTATCAAGGCTGATACTGTTATTAAGGAGTATCAGTTGCTTTTAATGAGCTCTAAAGACTGGAGGAATATCTCAGAGCGCTGCTTAACAACCCCGATAACACCAATTCTTTGAAAAAGGTATGATGCATTTTGTGCATTTTACTGTTTATATATACTATGTACATGTATGTATTACTCCTCCTTGAACCGCCACCTTATCGTGGTGGAGGAGTTTGAGTACCCGAATGATCCGAGAGGCTATGTTGTCCGGGGCTTAATGCCCCTGGTAGGGTCTCCCAAGGTAAACAGGTTCTAGGTGACGGGTCAGACTAAGAGCGGTTCTATAGCCCCTATGATTATGTCAAAAACAAGGAAGCGTACGTCGCCCGGATTGGCGTCACCGGGGCCCCACCCTGGAGCCAGGCCTGGGGTTGGGGCTCGTAGGCAAGCGCCTGGTGGCCGGGTCTTTGCCCACGGGACC
>OMKZ01055940.1:5212-17136 GCA_900302535.1 Neoniphon sammara
CTTTGCTGCGATGATAAGCTGACAGAGCCATCCTGACAAAATTATTTGTCTGGGGTTTGTTTGGGTTGTGGATTAGTGCTGTGGTGTAAATCAGCAGGAAGCTGGCGGCCAATGAGACAGCTAGCAGCCACATTAAAAGTCAGCGGCGGCTTCGTTGCCGCCGACCACATTCACAGCTCAGCCGCTTCCCATTGTTTTGCCTCCAGAACCTGGCAACCCGCAGATACAGACTTGAAATCTGGCAAATACAGCCACAGTTTTGGTCATATTTCTTCTCACTATTTCTCCCCTGGTACATCAAGTAATGCAGAATTTCTCAGAATCAACTTTGAAGTTTAAGGTCTGACACAGATTCAAGTTGGGACTTGAATGTAGAGACTGTTGCAGGGCAAAGAAATGTATACATTTTATCGCCTTTGCGCCAAGGCATGGATAATGTTTACACGGATACTCTCACTGTGTCGCCTGTAGTCCACACAAACTATAAATTTGCCATACAGTTGCATGCAATCATTTTAAACTGCAATGGTAGAAAGCACTCATAAGGGTCAAGTTTAGTGAGAAGAATAGGTTTAGCTGCATTGCACTTAAAATGATGAGGTCAGGGCATGCAGAGGGAGCCAGGCAGTCTGAGTAGGCCTACTTTTAGTTAAGAGGAAACTGTCTCGGCACGTGCAGGAATAGTTCACCTTACAGGTCAACAAGCCCAAAGGAGGAAAGTTGTTGGAAACCTGCTAAATAGAAACGGGCAGAGAAGCCGTGGCTGTCGGGAGACCCTCCCACTCGATTGAGATATTTATACGACACTCCCAAGGCTATAATCGCGGTCTCCTAACTATGTCCTTGGGATTGAGGAATGGAAGTGTTTATCTGAACCCCATGGAGAAGCGACAGGAATAGCCAATGGCAGTATAACATGAAACAGCCCTCTGCTGGCCAGAGCGGAGCTAGAGTTAGACCCGGCTATTTTGGGTCAGGAACCTCTGTGTTCTTTTTCGGGCTCTTCCAACTGGCCCCCGTCTCTAATCAAAGGATGAAAAACCACTTCGTTCTGGAAATGGGCAATTACTCTTGCTTGAAATGCGGTACCAGCAACATTAAAAATGGCATCAAAAAACCCTCGAGTTCGTTCAGCTGATGTTTCTGCTGAGTTGATGATAATAGGGCATTTTCTGCGCAGCTGTTTTGTGAGCGTCGGCTGTTGGAAAAGCTGCTGACTGGATGCTTTTTACATTTAGTCAGAAAACAAGCGGCGAAGAACGCTGGCCAAGGTAGAAACCTCACTCTCAAGAACATTAGGCGGTCCTTGATTCTTGTATAATCAAGGCCTGTATAAGCATTTCATCCAGGTTTCATCTTTGTCAGGATTTAAACGTTTTGTTGCAGTTGTTTTGTCTTACATGTTTAATATAAATCATTCATTTTTACAGGCAGTTTGCGGTTTTCTTGAGGTTTTCTTGCCTCCACAATCATCTGCAAACATCTTCCCAGTCAATCCAATTGTTTGAAAATGTGCATGTGAGAATTCAGACTACAAATTCTTTCGATATCATGAGAAAAAAAAGGTTTCTTCTGGAATTCAAATGTAATTAAAATATAAATTAATCAATAAAAATACCACCCTTTAAACTGACCCACAATTTTTGACTGACAGTTCTGAGATGCCATCCACTTTGAACTTGAATCTGAAGACTGAAAGGTTGTGTTATTCAGTGAAGAATACATTCACACTGTGATTGTCCTGTTTTAGCGTGGTGGTGCAATCCTTATATATCCTGTCTGCGTCTTTGAGCTGTCAAAACCCACTCAAATTTGAAGGCCCGGTTCATTAATCACATTCATCAGCTGTCTACCTTGTTTTGATGCTCTGCCGAATGACCTTTTCAGCTCTCAGTTTGGGCTATATTGTGTTGTGATGTTAGCTTGCCACAGCTAACCCCCACACCTTCCCCCCTAGCACAGTCCAGCTCCATAGGGGTCCCCCCATGAGAGGCGGGCAGCTCCGCCCTGGGGAGCACTAAGCTCGGTGACACGGCCGTCAAACAAAATCTGTGCGCTTCCCTAAGTCCTGGTTGCCAGGGGAGAACATCAGGAATGTCGCCGCTTGACAAAGAACGATTAGTGGCCTGATTTCTCCATATGCTGACATTTGTGAGTTTTCCTGTGTTGTATGGGAATTCTTGGCATTGAGATTGGCTTAGGCTCCACAAAGAAGCTTGAAGGTCCTCTTTCTGACAATAAACACAAAGGATGTTGAAACACACGTGAAATATTTGTCTCAATCTGACAAACTAGGATAAGGGTAATAGTATCAGTTCCTTCTTTCTGTATGGGACACTACCTCTGGGTAAAGATAAAAACAGCAATGTTGAACAAAACTGGCGCTAAGGAATGTTACTTTAAAGAATAAATACTTATTTAACTTAATCACTTACCTTACAAGCAAAAATATTTTTTCTACTGTTCACCATGCTGTCGATCATGATTTTAAAATGCTATTGCCCTGTTTTTAACACAAGCCAATTTCATTTATTATGTATTTCATTTAATATTATATATTATGCTTTTTTTTAAATAGCAGCATGACATATGCATGTTATATGGGATTCTCCCTTTTGTCTAGATTTTTACAACTAACAGATATCCAAAAATACAAAAGAAAAATAAAAGTGAATATATTCTAATTTCAGCAACAACTGAATTACAAATACGTTAAGTCACTGTTTGCACTGAACAAAAACATATAATCAGTCTTCAAGCGATCGCGCTAAACCCCTCTGCTTGTACAGTTCAGCAAGCGGCTGAGCTATTTGTACTCAGGAAATGCATGTCAAGCTCTAAATAATAAATGATCGCTTTATGTAACAGCGCTGAAATGCCAGCCGAGTTATGAAAATTGGTGCCCCAGAAGGCACCCATTTTCCTTCCGTATAAGACATAAGGTCCCTGTTTACAGAGCGAATACCTGCTTTCAAACGGCCCTTTGTTTAGAATAATGAATCTGCTTGTATGCTTCTGGGACCCAATCTGATTTACTAGTGTTACCACAGTAGCTAAGCGCGTTGATCCCTTAATTAATCCTTGCAGCGCCTCTAATTGTGAACTTCGGCTTCTTTTTTTTCTTTTTTTTTTACTAAGTGGGCTTCCTGGTAAAGCGAAGCAGACTGTAATCACCTCACTGAACTTTGGGTCGGCGTAATGAAGCGCTGTAAACCACTTTCAGTCTCGCCTTGATCTGATCCTTTGATATGACATGTGCAAGTGGCAATTAGGTATTTGCTTATTTTTCTTTTTGTCACAACAGCGAGCGCCCCATGTGCTTGCGGTATTCAGCACAGCTTGAAACAAAGGCTGCAGTCTACCTAAAAATATGGTGATTGTGCAGACAAACAACAAAAAAAACCCCCACCTCATTTCCTATAGCCGAATGAGGGCTTGGATTCATACCAAGTGAACACTTGAAGGAGGCGGCCAAGTCCAATGTCAACCCAAACAAGCACAAAGCTTTCACCAGATGATCTGGCATGGCACGGAACAGCTTTAGAAACTATTTTGACCTGAAATAATAAAGATATTTAGGTTTATATTTACACAGATTTTCTGTATGTGGTTCTAAATAGATACATTATATTTACTCAGAGCACCTTATTTAGCCCCTGTATTAGCCCTTTGGCATTTATGTATGTTAAACCAATTGGGTTAGCCTTGGCCTGGAAGGTGATGTGGTCTCTGTGATTTCTATTAGCACCTATTTACCACCTGGAACACCCCAGAGCTGTGGCATTCGCCCCCATTAATTGCTAAGTGGTTTGTGCCAGACCCAGTGCCAACCCTGCAGGATCACATCTGGCCACTCCAGCCACAGCCTGGTTATACTGGGCAAGTCTAACATGCCCCTCTCTCTCTCTCTCTCTCTCTCTCTCTCTCTCTGTCTCTCTCTCTCTCTCACACACATTGGGCCATAATTGTATCCAGGCCGTCCAGTAGCCGACACAGAGGGGTTTCCCCAGGCGTGTCCAGAAAGTTGGCTCAGCAGCAACAGCTCCATTTAACTCGAAATAATGTGAATGCCAGAGGGGAAAAACACACTTTCGGCTATGTACACACATGCATAGGCATGCACAACGCACACACACACACACACACACACACACATTTGCTCTTGAACACATACACTCACAGATTTTATGATTTTATGGCTAACAGTAAAAAATAAATATTGCTCTCCACATAACTCCAACATGGTCGCCTCAAGTAGAAGAACAGGTCTTTGAGAAAATTCTTCTTTCACAGCTGTCAGTGCCGATCTTATTTTTCATTTAACGACTATTGTGTTGTCAGCCTGCAAAACTGATCAGCGGCCACATTCACGCGCGCACACACACACACACACACACATACACACACATCAATATTCCCTCACCATCTAACAAAGTCACACAAACACAGGTTGCATCTCACTTACAATAGCCCAGATTAGACGGGTAGCATATTGCTGTTGTCATGTAAAAACCTCTGTGATTTTCATGTTTTAACTGCAGTTGGTGGATTGCATGCTCTGCTGTGGGTTAAGAAAATTGTATGAGCTCTTGGGATTTTGAAACCCTTTCTAAACCCACTGGATAAACTGAAAAACACATAGTGGTCAATCTAAAAAAAAAGTCTGTTCCCTGCTGCAGAGACTTTTGTTTTCTCTTCCCTTTGTTTTTTCCCCTATCTTCCTTCCTTCCTTTAACCTTTACAATGTGCAAATAGATACAGCTATAATCCGCTTCTTGCATCCCTTTCCACATAATATATTGTCCTCTGATGAACTGCCACCTGAGAGACTTTTGTGAAGCGTTGGAGGGCAGTTCTGGCTGTCCAGCGGAGCCCCCAGACAGAACAGTGCGTGTCAGTGGACGAGGAGATAAGTAGAAGCTGATGTAGCGTGGTGACCCCGCTCAGAGGGCACCGTTGACTGACGCACAGCGGTGTCGTGTGCAGACAGACTCATGTCAAACCAAACAATATCTCTTTAACTCTTTCCAGGGATGTAGTGGGGAATGAGCCCACCTATACTCAGTTTGCTCACCATTTTGGGATGAAAATCGAATTAGTTTAAGTTATTTTGGTTGTTTTCCTTATAGTGATCTCGACTGGGCATGTGCACTGCTAGGAGTGGTTTGACAGTTTGGGGTTAGGGTCTAACTAGTCCAAAGTTTACATAGTCATCATTTATGTTTTCTTTCATATCCTGTTAATTAAGAAGGTCCTTTGTGAAAGCCAGTATTTTTTTTAACACGCATTTTATCGGTATGGTAAATGAATTATGTCATTTTTCTTTAAAATGTTTTGAGTGGAGTGACCCAATCAGAACCTTGGTTTTTATATCTCCCACCCCCGTTTGATTGACTCTTCAGCTGTACCTGTCCTCCACCAGGCTCAACAGACATAATGAGTAACAGGTGTTAGCTTGTTAGCACAGCAGCTGATTTTGTGCTGCTCCTAGATATAAATCCATCATTTCATGAGGATTATCAGTCTAACCTCATATCAGAAGAGGTGATTGCTAGTAAAGTGCTTCAATCTACTATGGAGCTTTAGCTAGCAAAAGTGTAAGTCGCGGACTTTCTCACATCAACTCCACAAGCCTCCAAAGTGTCAATTTTTAGCAAGTGAGCTCTACAGCAGTGTTAGCGCATTAGCTAACATTTTGCTGCAGCGCTAGTAAGACCTGTGACTACTTCAGTTCCAACAAGCGGTTTATTTTCTTTTTGCTCAACAGTTGATTGGTCTTACCAGAAGACAATATTGTTACCTTACAATGGGAATTACTGGACTACTGTAGAAAATACAGACCCAAAAACTACATTTTCTGAGATTATGAAAATAGTACTAAAGAATATTACTAAATTGTTGTTTTAACTGTTTTAACCTTTAAATGGTTTAAATGTGATGGTATATGAGCATGAAGGATTATACTGATTTCTGTTATTATTCAGCATCATCAACCAAGCCTAAAAGGAGTAGTCCACTCATGACTCTCCTATTTCTCCTGTAGCCAGGACCACACACTTCTATCCCACAGCTGTTTTAGTGCTAACAAACCCTATCAGGCTCGTTTGTGGTTCACTGGAACCACTCGCTCCCCTCAACACTGGCCGCTCTATGACCAAGCCAGGCCTCACAAGAGTCAACCGGCGACAGGTTAAATGTATCATTTCCTGCTTGATAAACACACACTAGTATAGCTGTAGTGGATTAGATCGGATTCTTTGGCCTCGGTGCGACCGGGGGACACGTTTTTAGACACTAATTGGCTCGGAAAAGGTTGCAGACATGACGATAACACTGGGCTGAAACCTCATGAAGCAGTGTTCCTTATAAGGCTTCAGTACCAGGGATGCTGCCAGGCCAGAACATTTAGGCACACTATACACTCTTGGTCACTGTCTTGAAGCAGTGGATATAATGACAATTTAGCTAAAGCGGGGCACAGGCTTTGAGGTGGTGGAAAAATGAGAGCAATTCTCTGCCTTTTTGTGGTTGACTGCCCAAAAACTCTTTTAATTCCCAAATAGCCATGTAGATAACACCATAAATACATAGCTGCTAAGTGAGTGGAACACTTTAAATGCTAAACAGGGTAATTACAGCTCTTATTCCATTTATAAAAGTGGAGGTTAAAAATAGAAAATATGCAAGTCTTCTGGGGCATTCATTGCCTTTGTAATTTAAATGAATGCAGAAACATCAGCTAGCAGCTTTCCTCCCTGCATACACAACTCTGGAGCTGCAGTAGGAGGGAATGTTGAATGGCAATTATTGCTATTAGCCTTCTTCTAGCTTTTCCTCATCACATGCATGTTCCGATTGGTGGGTTTCTCAATAAAAATGCATGCAGCTTTGTTCAAACCCACAGAACTTTATTTTAAATTCTAATGGGGATCCCAAGATTTCCAAAGATACTAAATATGTCCTGCTGAAGTACAGGGAAATGTGTATAAAATAATGCACAAAACATGTAGATATTTTATATTTGATGTAATGCTGCAGCCATAAAACAATGGCATCTTGGGTTTGAATATTTCTCTTCAATATCAGTGTGATGTAGCTTCAATGAAGTGCTATAACCAGCAGATACAGACAATGTATGTGACACTGTTGTGCAGTATGGAACTTTCAGGCTCCTTAAGGGGAAATTTGAGGGGAAATTTCCCCTTAAGGAAATTTAAGGTAAAATTAGAGTTCCAGGCATTAAAAGGTTCAAAAAGTCTGATCCAAGTCTCATGTCTGCTAAAGATACTCACTAAACACCACTTCCCTGCTGAGCATTCAGTTTGAATTGTGAACGGGGCTCATCACAGCAGCACTGCTTTACCTGGATTCCCTTACATGGCCATAAACACTTGGAGCCTCCATGTAATTACAGTAAGTGCTCTCCCACTCCTGTAAATCACAGCCTAGACAGTTTAGTGTCTTTAAAAGCAAGGTCAGGGATGAAGAATTAAGAGTTAAGTGAGGATTTCTTTTTGATGAAACACCCAAAGTGTACAGTTGATGAAAGACACCGGCCAAGATTGTCCCATTACAATGCATCTTAACCAGCACTGATGCTAGCTAGCCAGCCCTGTCATTGTCAGTGTCTGCCAAACCGACACTACTGAATTAGGTCATGCTGTCTGTCGCCTTTGAATGGGAAGCAGCCAGTGTTTTGGATTGTGTTGTATTGGATCAGTGCTGCACAGGCTCCATTCTTACCACACATTCATCACATCCCATAATTTAAACTGAAAAATTCTCTGACAGCACAAAGCCGATTCTAACAGTAATATATTCATATTTGATGGAGACAATTAGGTAATGTTTTTACAGTGGTTGCCTTTTCCTGTCACAATCAACTATATCCTAACCCCTAAAACTGAAACATGAAGTTTCCCAGAGCCATCAATGGCATGCCTTTATCCCAAAGCTATGATGGCTGAAGTCAGCTGAAGGACAGCAAGCCCACAAGCTTATTGGCCACAGTGCTGCTTCTGTGTAGTTTTGGGAAGAATTCAGTTTGGATGTTATTATCTGGACATCCCATCATGAGCAATATATTTCGATTGAAATTGCTATCTCTGTGCAAACTGGTAACCTAAATCTGGGTTGTTTTTGAGGGCTTAAAATGGAAGACATCTAATTATAGCATAGTTGTGTGCTCATTCCTTTGCACAAAATAACATCCCCATAAAATTTTCTTTATATGCCTACTGTGATGCAGCTTTAAAGAAATACTGCAACATTTTGGGCAAAATGCTATTTTTTTCCAGCTTACCCAGACTGAGACAAAATGTTCGATACCATTTTCACCTCTGTACATCCACTGGTTCCGTTCTGATGGGTAGCATTTCATGTTAGCTTAGCATAAAGACTTGAAGTCTGCAGGAGTCATTAGCCTAGCTCCGTCAAAGTGAAAAAATGAACTAGCAGCTCTGAAGCGGTCTTATTTACACGATAGACACAGAGGTGAAAATGGTATCAAACATCTTGTCTCACTCTGGATAATTCAGAAAAGGGGTATTTTGCCCAAAATGTTGGCGTATTCCTTTAAAAGCCTTTTTCTGACCGAGTGTTTTAATGCCCCTTCAGTGTACCCCTATCTGTATGATACATTGTTTCTTTTATAAATCATTCATCATTTATTTAGAGCATATGTCTGGCTACAATGCTGTATAAGGAGCCCACTGTTCTAGTAAGCCGCAAACTTTCTGAGCAGTAGCCTGTAAGTTCTCCGAGGAATGCCGGCAATTAGCTCAGTAATCACAAGCTTTGGGAAATCTGTAGGAAAACAGCCTTTATTGTTATGTGAAAGTCTTCTGTCTGCACAACTGGTTCTGTCCAAAGGGCTGGTTTTACTGTGGCACTGAAGCTAGCAGCATATCGGCAGGTTACGTGGGGCAGACATGGTAGAGGCTCAGAGGAGCTTTAATCCAAGCTTTGGCACTGACCCTTGCTTAACATAACCTTGCTGCTAAAAAATGTACCAGAGTCTGTGGTAAGCAGACCATAACAAAGCTGCATACACTGGGTATCAAAAGTCTATACACACCCTTTCAAATGTTCTAGTTTTTATTACCTTGAGGCCTGAAAAAGCCATTAAATCAGACTTTTTCATTTACATTTGGATATGACCTAACCATAAAATCAAGGTACAAACAAACGGCTGCTCATTTCTGTCAGTGTAGTAATGCATCAGCTTTACTGGGACTCAGCTGGCCTTTATATTAAAACATTTCAAACTGCAAAAAAGACTAACATTACCTCACTGTTCCAATACTGTTAACTGTATGTATTAGCTCAGATCACATCCCTGCTATAATGTAAATGGGTGTTTATTCAACTCACATGAACTAGACTGGACCTAGATGTATAGTAGGTGTAGGCTCCTAATTTGCAAAACATGATCAACACAAATATCTTCACTTAAGAACAGGAACAGTGCAAGAAATACAACTGCTATGTCTCTCTACATTGACTGAAAGGTACCCACAAAGGCAATTTCTCAATAAGACTTTCATTTTTCATAAAATAGAGATGTTTAAACTGCCTTGCAATTTCTGTGTCATGGAAATTTGACTTCATAAGGTAAGAGAAAAATTGAACTTGGCGCTGTTTTCAACAATTCAGAAAGCAAGAGAAAACTACATCGATCATGAGGAGAGGGCAGACCAAAGCCTGAAGCCTGGCTAGGAATATGCTAATGATTAATTGCTTATAACACTATTTTTTCCAATAGTATTCTGAAGCTTGAGCTCAAACCAAACCTGAGTGAATATAGAAAAGACTGCAGTCCAGCAGGTCTGTGGGTCTCGTCAGAAACTGTCAGGAGTATAAGTGTCTTTATAGAATCAGAAACGAGGAAAGACAGGGAAAAGGAAGACAAGGAATTGATTGAAGGACTCTAGTGGACTTCAGTTCCATCTTTTCCCAACAGGTGGATGTAGATCACGCTTGATAAAAGATGAGAATTCCTCACATTCCCTATTATGTAAGCAATAAAACCATGCCATCACATATGGAGGCTTTCTCCTGATCCGGGCAATCCTATAATTTCCATCTCTTTTATGTTGAAGGAGACAGAGACAGGAATGTGGACAGGTGTGTTTGATAGAAGTGTGAAATCCCACAAGGGCCTTGAAGTTATAGAGCGCTGAGCGATGTCTATCAGCTTCCTTCGGGTGCATGTCTGCTATCGACTGGAGTCATATAGGCCTCTGATTCAGCTCCTCAGGGGGATTCTGTCTGTGCTGTTCTTTTTGACTGAGCGCTTGGCTTTTGTCCGGCTGGCTGAGGGCTCGCTATGCAATCTTTCATTTTTGTTTTGACTGATTTGTAGTACAAGTTTCTTTGATGCGAGGGGCCGTTGTTTACAGAGCGAGCAGTCCTCACGGGATTGGCGTGACGTCTTGTGCAGAACTTTCCTCTGGGTTTCAAGAACAATAAACGTGCCAACTTCTCGCTCAAAGCATTTTTTTTTTTTTTTTTTTTGTCTGCGCGTGTGAAAGCGAGAGCGGGGAGAGGACACGAACGGGGCAGCTTTCAACGGTTACGGCCACTCAGAGCGCTTTATTCGTGTTAGGCCTCACTCCCACACGCACAGGGGAGGAAAGCAAGCCGGTGACAAACCGAGTGGGGCTTTTCACAACAGGCCACAGTGTCAGATGAAACGAGGACGCTGCTTTTCTCACTCGCAACCAGACAAATGGACAGGCTTGGTCAAAGTGACTCAACGAGCGGGTGTATTCACACTAGCACAAAAAGCCTCAAACCCTCCCTTGCCTCTTTCAGGCCCTGGCATCCTGAAGAGGGGGCCTGTGTGTGTGTCCATTATCAAGGCAACCTATCTCCTCTTGGTGCTGAGTGCTTTTCCAAGGTGTACAGTACAGCTAGCTGGGCAGAAAGGACTCCATTCTTCTCCCCGCCCCGACTCTCAGCACAAGTGCAGTGCTGCCCCAGGCTCTGGTTTCTGTGGCCCTTTTGTCTCGCGCCACCGATCGAGGACACAAAATGGGTCTGGAGGCAACCCAACACCGTGCCCTCACGTTTCTCATCACCCCTGCTGAAGTTCCAGTCCACCCAGCGTAAAAAAAAAGGAACATGTTTTCACAAAAAGAGGTTGAAATGGTTTTGTTTTATGATTATGGTCAATATTTGTTTACATAATGGCAGCATCGCCACTTTCGCAAATTCAAAATGCACTTTTACAGGGATCTATCTTTTCATGTAAATATCCATTCAACAGCCATATCCATCACCATTACCTGATATTAGATACAGTACTACAATCTCCCCTGGACCTTTAAATAGGCATTTCCCGCTCACACTTGAAACTGTCCCAGGTGGGCGGCCCAGTAAAGTAATGCCACTGACCCAGTAATGTGAGCAGCATGCCTCCTTCTAAGTAATTCTGTGCTGCATGCACTGGAGCAGAATATAACAGAGGCCTGTCACAGTGCAGGCTGGTAACTGGAGCTTTTCACTACAGGTGAAGGTATGTTGCTGGTAACCACAGACTTGCCTTTAGATATGTGTGCTACCAAATCTGACCTTCACTATCAAAGAGGTACAGTATCTGTGCAAGATCACGCGCCAGTAGCTGGAGGGATCAGTGTGTGTGTGTGTGTGTGTGTGTGTGTGTGTGTGTGTGTGTGATGTGTTCTTCATGTTGTGGGGACCTCAATCTGTTTACAGAGTCACATTGTAGGGACTCGCCTCCCTCATGGGGACCAAAAACCAATTCCCCATAATGCAAATCGTTAATTTTAATGTGAACACTTGGTTTAAAGTTAAGATAATGTAAGGGTTAGGTTAAGGTTAGGGTAAGGGCAAGGGTCAGGCACATAGTGGTTAGTAAGTTTATGTAATGTCCTCACAGGTGAAGCAACATGTGTGTGTGT
>OMKZ01055940.1:18955-34457 GCA_900302535.1 Neoniphon sammara
TATCTATCTATAAAAAGAATAACTTTCAGTAATCAATATTTCACACATCCTGTGGGTTCAAAATACAGGCACCAAAATGAATTCACAGAGGCATCATTTTATTGCTATTGCAGTATGTTTTAACTTCAACCCAACTGTGTCACTGGATTATTCCTAGTTTTATTCATGGCCTACTTAATGCAAGCCCATAATCTTTGCTTTCAGTTTGTTGCAAACTTGTGCCATCATCAATTAATATGTCAAATCAAAGCTGTATCAAGAGCGTCAGACTTTATTCTCACAGCGATGCAAAAAAGAAGCTCAACCATATCCACGGCCACCTCTCACGCAACGGCTGCCTGCAGGAAAGTTCAGCGTCTGCGTGGAAATCTGTGTCTGTCACAGCTATATCTAATATTTGACACCTCTGTGAGGAGAGTGGGGGTGGACAGTTTGTGGCCAAAGTGCTTACAGACTTCCTCTCTTGCTGGAGGTGGTCGGTCATCCCTCAGAGTGTTCAAACAGCTTATGTCTTTCCATACTGTGCTTTGTGTCCTGCGGCCCACCTCAGACCCACTCTCTTAGGCTGCGTTGACACTGCAGGCCTTGATGCTCGATTCCAAATTGCTGCTCATATTGGATTTTTTGGATGACATTTAATTCACGTCTGATACCAGTATGAACTGACAGATGCCAAAAAGATATGCATGCACAGACTTTTTTTCTTTGTTTATATTAATTACTGATTATCATCAAGGAAAGACAGATTTGAGACAGATTTTGGTCTGATAGTTTATGTCTGGCCTAGTCTATTTTTACTCCTATTTGGTGGTGACCCACACGCAAGACTACATTACTGCCTCAATCTGATAAGCACTGTATTACTCTTAGTCAGCCTTATGGAAATAGATCCTGGTAAGCCTCCACAGATGGGCCACTGGCTGGTCATTACATACCTTATGATAGGCCTGTGATTCTACGGTCACTTTAATGTACAGTGGAGTCATAGTGGTGGAGATAGGTATATGGTCACTTTGTCTTTGCTGTGGTAAGCATACTGTTTGTTTGAGGCCCTGTCTGTAACTCAGCACAAGGCCATGGCTTGGGTGAGGGCTGAGAAGGAATTACAGGCCATTTTGTAAACAGAAGCTGCAGAGCAGTAGCTGGGCGTGCTCTCTTCAGGAAATTAAAAGCCATGGCTACTTCCTTCAGTCTCCCTATCCTCTCTCATCTGCTGCCAGTACAGTTAATGAATAGCATACTAATAGTGTCTGGCTTCTTCCTTCCACTGTAGATTGTAGGGGTCATTCACCTATAATACAATGAGTTCAAATGATTGGACACTGTATTTACTGTTAGTTCAACACCACTTAAGAAATCACATTTGTTGGGCTATGTGAATCACTGTAATTTTGTAATGGCAGGAACAGCATGGTGGGCTCAGTGCTTGTTTGCTGTAGTTGGTAGGTTTATTGTTAAAACTAGCAGTCACTCACACCTGCAGCAAACTGAAAACAGCTGCTCTATATTCAAATTTCCACATTTTGATGATGCAGTTTCCTTTTAAAGTAGTGACAAAAAATGTCTCATTTCATCACAGATGCCAATTTTTGGGACCACAGCCTTCTCTGTGGAGAAAATGGGTCGGTTGTTTCCAGCCTCAAGAATGGAGTAAAACATCCTTATGTGTGTCAAGCAAAACACTTTCTCCAAGGTTCGCAGTTATAATTGTTAAGTGATTTTGCCTGTCTATTTTGTTGACTATTCTGGACATTCTGCATCCCTATTGTAAATGTGGCATCTAGTCAACTACATATGCTTAACATGCAGTTACACACTTAACAAAGCTACATATTTAGTACAGACAGTGTTTTGCCACCTTCTCAAACCTGGAGTGACTTATTTTTTAGGATTTTGTTTCAATCAGTAAGACTGAATGAAGAAGAGGTGTCTTACACTTGAACAACAGAAGTTGTTCTAAATTATGCACCACTGTTAAATGCCATGTGTTCTGCATAGAAGCATGTATGAATGCTCTTTTACATGTATTTTTGCATTTAGACATTTTCAGTAACAAGTCACACGTGAAAAAGAGATTCTATCTCACTGCGCTTGACCTGAATAATGGAAAAGTTGCATATTAAAGTCAGGGAGAGCACGTGCACGGTATTTCCAGACTGCAGAGTAAAAGCAGGCATTTGGCGTACTTCTCAAAGCAATAAAGGGGAACAACAAAGAGTTTCATCCAGAATGGAATCCTGGTCACACATCTCGAGCTGCCAATGTGGTCCTCTTGGGCTGTTTTGGAACATTCATCTTTTCGCTATTCAAATAGTTTCTTTGCATCACTTGTGTCCAGAAGACAACCAGGGAAAAACAAACAGAGGTAATGCGCAAAGAGGTGACACACTCCAAGCAGATGTGAGGTGGTTCAAGAGGCAGGCAAACATATATGACTTGTCTTGGTCGTCACCTTAAAGGAATACTCCAATGTTTTGGGCAAAATACCCTTTTTCCAACTTACCCAGATCGAGACAAGATGTTGGATACCATTTTCACCTCTGTACGTCTACTGGTTCGCTTCCCATGGTTAGCATTTCATATTAGCTTAGCATAAAGACTTGAAGTCGACAGGAATCATTAGCCTAGCTCTGTCAAAGTGAAAAATAAACCCTACAGCAACTCCAAAGCTGTCTTATTTACACAAAATGAGAGCTGTTTTAGGAGAATTAAGATTGTAGGAAGTGTAACCACTACACGTGTATCCTTCCATCTGTGTTCAGCGGTTATAGTTTCTACCATCTAACTTCTACCATCTAAACAATTCAAAGACATGTATTTCAAATATACGATACATTGTGTAATGTGTAATGACTCCTGTAGACTTCAAGTCTTAATGCTAAGCTAACACAAAATGCTACCCATAGGAACAGAACCAGTGGAGATAAAATGGTATCGAACATCTTGTCTCAGTCTGGGTAAGTTGGATAAACAGTATTTTGTGTTTGAGTATTTGCTGGAGTTGGAGAATAAACTTTGAAGTATTCCTTTAAGAAAAAGCTGATGATGAAATCCCATGTGATTCACATACCAGACACTTGAAAATCATCTACCATATTTCACCTTGTTGTCCCTTTGTTTTTCAGTGTGAGCTTTAGTTTCATAACCTGTGATTTCATGAGACATGCCAAAGTAAGACCAAAGCTATATAACATCTTTATAATGATGTTTTGATGAGTATTTAACTATCCTCTATGCTTCACTGGTGATGAAGGTCACCTTTTTCCATCAAAATATCCACCGTCTGTTTGAGTTCAGCAGGTGCAGTCAGCTCAGGGTTCAGAGGTTGTGGATCATCCTAGTCAGGAATCCCACTGAACTGCCAACAATCACAGAACTCACATCATATAGGGAATTATTTTATGGGGCCTTAGGGAGAGGTACTGTAAGAGCAGTAGCCATGGTGTTTATGTGATTATATCGCTGTTACGTCACCAAGCCTGACATAATCAAAAGAACCTTTTCTTTGTGTCACTGCTGCCCAAATGCAAAACACTACTGGTGCAATATTCATAAAAGCTAAGCTAGAGTTGTGGTATGCAGGCAGGGAATGGAGGGCTGAAGGGGATTTAGGTAAGAGAAGTTCTGTGTTCAGAAAGTCTGTGTTTTGAATCGGATGATATTCAAAGTAGCTATGAGACAAGCTAGTATCCAAGACTGTTGTCATTCATTGAGTTTTGATGTGGAATTTCACTCAGATGACTTTTTGACACTTCAAGCTGCACTAGGGATGATTTTTATGTAAAAATACACCTCAAACAAAATCACAAGTTGGAGTTGCAATAAAGAGGAGCACCCCATCTTCTGTAATTCAGATACCATAGATTTACTCCCTTTAATGAAATTCATATGAAATTCTGGTGTTAGGTACACTGATGGACAGTCTTTTCCACCTACACAACATGATGAAAAACGGGAATCCAATCTGTCTCCTAATCTGTCCCTTTGGTATTCTTTGGTGTAAAGCATCACAGACTGGCAGGGTCGCTAACATGAGGTTGTAGTGTGAAGTTCACAAATGTCATATTACAGGATTTCAGGATTGCAAAGTTCCCCAGTACAGTACAAGCAAGCTTATGCAGAACCAGAAACCAGTATCAGCAGGTTGTTTATTATTAATATTTCATGCATTACTCTCCACTCAGACACTCAGCACATGTGCTGGGTGTATGAGTGAGTTTTTGTATGCTGAGTTTTCATGATACTGAGTTTAAGTTTCATCTTGACCCCTACACACACACACCCCAGTAATACCATAATGAAAAGAAAATGCTTTGACTAAACCCATTCCAGACTTATTTTCTCCAAGTCTTTATTGTTGAAGAAAATGTTATTTTTTGCTTATTTGAGTCTCACACACTGTATGTTCAGGTGGTGTCTTACTGTTCTAGTGCTTAGAGAACTGTGCAGCAGGAGAGGAAGTGGTATTCAGTGGGGGGTCCTTCATCTCAATATAGCACTTTAACACTTCACACACAGCAGTACAAATCACAAAGGTGTTGAATGAGAGACATGAGGTGAAGGGAAGCCAAACTAAATACATCATTTGAGGTTTGTGGCCTTGCTGCTGTGGGTCCTGAAAGACTTGCACACTCTATCCATTTCCCAGGGTGGATTACAGTAACTAAATAAAGGCATTGTAACTCCAGGGTGGATGGCCTTTGTTCCATTCATCAGCACTTTGCGTTAGTCACTACAGTTCAAGGCAGATGCTCATATCCTTTTACAGTGAATGACTTGCTAACACGGACCTATTAAAGGTACTGGAGGTAGTTGGGCAGGCCTTCTGAACTTTGGTCTGTCATTACTTAAGGAGTGTGTTTGGTAAGTGGTCAGAGTAGCAGTTTGTGACCGGAAGGTTGCTGAATTATATCCTCCGACCTGCTGGGAAAATCTCTGAGGGGATAGAAAAAAGGGCACACTAATGTACCCCTCAACCCTTACCATCAAGGTGTCTGAGAGCAATGCTTCTGAACCTTGATAGTGCCAGTATAACCACAGTAGCCAACTGCATATAACTGTAGTTGTACTGGGCATCCAGCTGCAATGGGTATAAAACCATTCCTCCCTCTGAAAACATGCCTTTGGTTAACTTGCCTGTTTAAAAAAGGGTTTAAAAACACCTATTTTGGCTTATCCCAAAAGTATCTTGGGACTAAGACCCTCTTTGAATTAATCAGTGAAACAAAGAGTATGTTACACTGAATGTACTGTACAAAATATTGGAGACATCTTCCTGATTTTGAGTTCAATCCCCATTTGCACAATCCACTGGCCTGGCTGAAAACTTAGAGGAACATTCCAATGTATTGGGCAAAATACCCCTTTTCTGACTTACCCAGACTGAGACAAGATATTTGATACCATTTTCACTTCTGTACATCCACTGGTTCAGTTCCTGTGGGTAGCATTTTGTGTTAGCTTAGCATAAAGACTTGAAGTCGACAGGAGTCATTAGCCTAGTTCTGTTAAAGTGAAAAAAATAAACTTTACTGTCTTATATAGCTGTTTTTCCAAGATGTGTATTTCATCACTGTATAACACATGATACACTGTATAAATAAGACAGCTTAAGATTTGCTGTAAGGTTTATTTTTTCACTTTGACAGAGCTAGGCTAATGACTCCTGTAGATTTCAAGTCTTTATGCTAAGCTAACAAGTAAGTTGGAAAACAGGTATTTTGCCCTAAAACACTGGAGTATTCCTTTAAAAAAGGATAGTGGCCCCTGCATAAATTCACCTCATCAATGTGCAACATGAAAATAGTAAGTGTCCGTAACATTTTGAGCATTTACCCTAGCTCTCATTGTAATTGTAGGAGAACCAGTCGAAATGCAAGTCTGTTGTATGTGTCATCTAAAACCCTAATTTCTCAAATATTAAGTAAATTTAAGATAATTTAAGGAGACAATATTCATTTGGAGACAATATCCATGCAAGTATTCTGGCTGTGTAAGAAGTGATTCTCTACAAACTGGCAGGAATTTGCTATGTGGCAACACTTGTGTCCTGTCACACAGTCTGAAGAGGTCAGAGTAAACATGTGGATGTTTGGGGACAGCTGGCCAAGGAGCGTGAGAACTTAAGTCATCAACCAACAAACAACCTGCTATGGTTAAACAGCATTAAAATGTCATGCCTTAAAGTAATAATCCACAGCATTTGTGTATAAATAAAGGCCTGTTTTGCATCTTTCCTTTGCCGATGGATATACAGGGTAGGAAATTAAAGTTTAGATGTTTATGTCTGGTACATTCCTAGATTCTTCCAGTTACTGACATTTTTACCAGACATGTACTTTTTTAAATTAGGCTAAATATCTAAGGTTAAATATGACACAAGGTTTGACTAGACAATACAAAAGCCAGCTGGCCTGGATTATAAATTGGGCTCTGCCCATTCCTTTGTGAAGCTTAGGGGCCTGATGACCTGCTCGTGGCGCTGTGGTGGGCCGGTCAGGTTTATATTCTAAAGGTCAGACCCGAGTGTCAAAATCCATCATTTCCCCAAGTTTCATCCAAAACAGCCCAGCAGAGGCTCAGAAATTGTGTGATGGACAGACAGATGGAGCCCAGTCCATAGTCCAGTGAGGCTGCCCTATTAAATGTTTTCCCTGGTAACAAGCTTTCATATCACAGGATGCACAGGAAGTAATGTGTCTCTGTATGTTTCTGACAATGGCAGCAGAAGTTTGGAATAAATAGAAGAAGAAATTGGTAGCTGGCATGAGCAGCAACAGCCACCATGGCTGAATAGACAAAGATAAGAAAATACGAGGAAAATGATGCCACAGTGCTGGACACACTACTAGACTAATAAGTGATCTGTGGGAAGTGCAGTGCAGAAACACTACAGCAACGGCACGAGTTTGCGTAGTGCCACTTTAAATGTCGCCACATATTCCTTAACTAATCATCACCACACAAAAGCAATAAGAGATGATGTGATGTTTCACCAGTGGACTATTTTAGTCCCTGCAGCCCAAAAACCAACCAGTCAATGTCAAGGTTTGTGTCAGCCTAATATTTGCTCCCAGTGTTGTTTAACCTTCTGCACAAAGGTCTGTCCAGATCACAGAGAGGTCAGGCAGATCAAGCCCAGCAAGAGACCGCAGTGCCACATTCCACATGTGGCCTTCATCACAGAAACCATGTGTGCCTTTTTGCTGAGAGAAAGCCCTGTAAGCTCCCCTCCATTAGTTTCTCTACATTGGGGAATCATTTTGGCTTAGAGTATGAACGTGCCGAGTATCTGAGTACTAAGTGTTGCATTCAGGCTACAGTAAATGTAACGAAAGTCGGTCTTCTTTGTGATGACTTCTGGTTGGAATAAATGCCCGGGATGAGTCATCTGCCATTTTGAGTTTAATGTAAACCATGCTTGTATTTCCACGTCACATAATCAAGATGTACATTGCTGCTGTTTTGCTAGCTTCATAGCCTGAACATTTCCTTGGCAACAAGCTAACCTAAATGATTAATGGTAAAATGCAATGAAACAACCATAGTGAAGACAAAAACACAGACACAGGCTGAGAATTTTAACAACTATTTATTGTTCTTTAAGTATGTAACAAAATAATTGCTATGAATAAAAACAGCATTTTGCTTTGTACAACTAAGTAAAAATGTTTACAGACAAGCAACACTAATTGTACAAAAATAATAGTAACATTGATACACAATAACAAAAAAAGATAAAAACGATAAAGAACAGAACATCCTCACGTCAGTGTGCAAACCGTTTATACAGATGGACACGCCCCCTTTCTTAGGCAACGAATCCCGATAAATTATTTAAATAGCATTTATCTACACACTCACACACAAATCAACCTTTCACAAACAGCTAAAACAAAACAGAACAATAATTTATCTGCTAGAAAGAGCATTGGACATACATAATAAAGCAAAATTATTTGTAAAAACTCTCCCATTGTACTGTCTTTTTCACTGGGGTAGATCACTGGATTGGGAGTTGGGTTGTGTTTTTAGAAGAAATGTCATACTATTTACAGCTCATGCTACAGTAGCAAGAAGATGTCCATTTCAAAAAGCATAAGAAAAAGTACTTAGGTTGTGTTTTTGTTTGATCAAATTATACAACAGCAATGAGGTAATATTTGTACATCGAACATTTCCTTTGTTTTTCATCTCTCTCTGAAGAAAAGGCACACAGGTCACATACATTTCATACTAAGCAGCCCTATCTGAAGAGTTGTCTAATGCCTAATTCACTTTATAGAGCAGGAGATGATAGACCTTGACAGGAGCATGCATCCTACTGCATTATATCTGACTGTACCTGACTTGGGGTCAGTTTTGTGATATTGGGTGAATCTTTAACGTTTTTTTTTCTAAGGTATTCAAATTCTCTTTGCTGCCTACATTGTAGGCAAGAGTCAATAAATTAAATGTATTTACATAATTTAAAATTTAAAAGCCTCCCAAGCTGAGGGAGGTACCTCTGTTTAATGTTCCTCATCAATCCATACCTAGGCTTTGATGTGAAAAGGTGGGGGGGTTCAGAGGGAACACTGGCTTTGAGATCACTGGCTCTGGCAAATTCTATTTAATATGATCCTCCCATGTTTTTTCATGCTTGTTTGATATGCCAAGATGGTCACTTCCATCTCACCCTGAGAGTTGTTCAGTTAACCAACATCGTTCTAATGCTAGCCACAAAGCCAGTGACACTTGAATCCTTGTGTGTTCAAGGAGTAACGAACATTTTTAAATTTGTAAGATTGTAATTTTGTCTCCACAATACCAAAAAGCACACAATTTCCAATCTGCATCTAAAACCAGTCTTCCACACATGCATGAACACAAACATCAGCAACATAATGTTCCTCCTATTTCTCACTCATTCCATTTTTTTTTTTTGTCAAATCACAAGCCCACCTGACAGAAAACAGAGAAGCAAAAAGACATGCTTCCTTCATCCTTTGAGTCCTCAATCATTCAGAATCTACATCCTGGCAGATCTGGTATAGCAAATATTTCATCAGTCTTTTCTTTGGGATGTCCATCCAAAAAGTAAGGTGGAAAGGCACAAAGGCAGAAGAAGAGAGAGAGAAAGAGAGAGAGAAAGACACAGAGGGAGAGAGATGTAAAGGTTTGGAAGTGCATAGTCGTCTATGGGGAGCCGTTCCCGCACAGAGATGAATGAGGTCTTTCAGAGAGCAAGAAAGCAGGGAGAGCTAGGATAGAAAGGTGTTGGTCTCCCACTGCCAAAGCAAGAGGGTATGTTTTTTTTTCTCCAAGCTCTCCTTGCTCTTGTTGGATGGTTAGGGTGGGGGAGAAGGGGCTCTCTGATCCTCAACTGGCAGTCAGCCGGTTGGTTCTTTGCCAAAACCAGCTTCAAGTTACCCTGAGGCTGACCACACGCCCTTCGCCCTGTCCGAGTGTGCGTGCCGCAGAAGAAAGAGTTGCGGAGATAAATCGGTCCCTGGACTTTGCATCGGAATACATAAGTTCATACTTTATACAGAAAAGGTGCATTCCTCAGAGCTTCCTGCGCCGTGCATTTATGCATCTGTAAGAACATTAAAAAGAGGAAATAGAAGAAACCATGATTGGTTTGATTACTTGTCAGAACAAGCTATTTTATCACAATTGAGTCATTTTTTTGCTCTTGAAAATCACAAAGCCAGCAAGCATTTTGAAGCTGAATGGATGATAAGATATGATATGACCAATGTTGACTACGATGTCTGTAGTCATCCATTGCTGCCACCTGCATCATTTTATGAAATTGGGGCTATAATAACTTTGTGGTATCAGGTCAAAACAATTTCCAAAGCTGTTTTGATATGATTTTCTACCTTGCCATATTATATTGTGAAAATTTAGTGCTTGGTTGAACTGATATTGAACCTGCAGGTGAAGTAAGTCATTAGACGGGGTTGGTTTAAGGGGTTGGATGTGGCCACCAAATGCTTGCCGGGAAATCATAATTACTGATTACTAATTTTACATAATCTTCTTACCTCTGCATTCATACTTGAGGTCAGAGAAGTATACCATCTCTTGTGAGAAGACAAAAAGACCTAGTCTGCCACCTGCATATGTCTTGTCATAGATGCTACCAGAATCTGCCATGATCTTCTTGCCCTCGTACATCACGACTCTGTAGGAATCAAGATGAAAGGAAATTTGGTGAGATACACAGGTGAGGACCCTTATTATTTAAACCACAAACATGGGATTAATTAGTAGCTGTTGCATACCTAATATGTCCTGTTCTTGGTCTGTGGATCAGATGCCATCTGTAGGCAGTGAAGTCTTTCCATCCAACATTCTTAGGGTCATGCCAAAGAGTGCGGACCTAAAGCATGCAAAGAAACAGATGTGTTTTTCATTTTACAGAAATAAAATCAGGCATGGAATTGGTTCTTTGTGAATTTTTAGAGCCTCTTTATAAAGTCCATCCAGCTATGTTACCTGTCCTGGGGTGTTCCCTGTGTGCCAGAGGGCGTTCCTCAGGTGCTCTCCTGGGCCAGTTGTGGAATTAACCACTTTGATGGACAGGCCAGAGTAGCCCTGGGCCTTGGTGGGTTTATTTGACCAGTAGGTCTGTGTGATCTGCTTCCACATCACCACATAGAACCTGGAACTGGACTGGTAGCCGAACACAAACCCAGCATAATCATCGTCCCTCTCAGTGTTGATGAAGAATGTCCCACTGAAGTCGACTGCGTTGAACTCATCAAATCCTGATGAAGGAAAAGACCCAATTTAGCCGCTAATATTTTACATATTTACTGAATAATATTTAACTCTACTAGGGTGCTACAGGTATTCTGTCTATACTATATGGGTATGATCATGCAGACCGACATAACTGACAAAACTGATTGCAGTTACATAACACTGCAAATCAAAATGGGTCCAGCACATCAGTTTACTTACCAACTGCAATGCCAGGGTCACAGTTGACTGTCTGGACCAGCTCTTTACCCTGGTGGCGGACGACCCAGTTGGGATCAATCTGGGAGGTCCCTTTGGGGTCCAGAGGAACCATCTGGAACTTGCGGAAGTCTGTCTCACTGATGGCAAAGTTCTCCGGACATACGTCATAGATGTCGGGCACCTGATCTTGGTCAAAGTCATCTTTGCATGCGTCCCCGCGGCCATCACCTGGAAAATATTTATTAACCATGACACCTTGCAGGTAGCTCAGTACAAAAAAACATCCAATTCATCTAATTACCCAAGCTGTGAGCTGTGTGCCAGTGTATCGTGGCATCAAAGCCCTATCTATGGTTCAGGTTGAACCATAATCCATCAAACTCACCATCAGCATCCAGCTGGTCAGGGTTAAAGGCCAATCTGCAGTTGTCCTTGTCATCAGGGATGCCATCATTGTCATCATCATGGTCACAGGCGTCTCCCTTGCCGTCCTTGTCGTGGTCAGCCTGGTTGGCATTGGGGATGTAGGGGCAGTTGTCCAGGTTGTTCTGGTGTCCGTCCTCATCGATGTCCTGGTTGCTGTCACACTTGTCTCCCACACGGTCATCATCTGAATCCACCTGTAATGGTGTGAGTAGGCATTGGCTTGCATTAATGTTATGTCTAAATACGCAGCTTGAGGGGAGAATGCAGCATTAGTAGGCTAACGTTAGTGATTACATTCCACAGCGCTCATTTCATTTCACCATGGTGCTGTTGGGCAGCCCCTTCTCTTTCATCTCCTCTCCTCCCCTGCTTTCATTAAAGACTCTCTTTAGTCTCCAATCTCTCTTTGGCTCTGTAAACCTGCCAAGCTCAATTTGTCCAAAATCTGTCGGCAGTTTTCATCTCCTGACAATCAAACGTCCCTCCACACGACTCTCTTGCTCCTCCTACTGCAATCTGCTTGATGAGCACCGCCAGCCTCCCCGGTGAACAGCAAAGGCATGCTAGCCATGCTTGGCAGGACTGGACAGAATAGGGGAAAAAAGGGGGGAGAAGAATGGAAGGAGGCGGAGGAGGGGAATGGGGTGTGGGGATTTAGGTAACTATGTAGAATCAAAATGGCATTGTAGAACATTTGAATAGGACTTTACTGCACTTTTTGTACTCCTTGGAACGACAAAAGGAACAATATAGGTGCTTGCGAGTTCAGACTTGTCTGTTTGAGCCTTTAATTGCAGTGTGATTCACTCTTTTGAAGACCAAATGTGTGTGGATTTGGACTTCCAGATCCTCCTTACCACCCCCACTTTACTGAGTCCTGTTGTTCTACACATTCCTACTCCTCAGTGTAGCATGGCACAGGTGGACTGGGCAGGCCCGTGGTGAGCCGATGGGGCATGCACACAGCCCAGGGCCAGCCCATTCCATAGTAATAACCAGTGCGGGGCCTCTCTCCTCACATCAGCCAGATCAGCTAATGTCAATGGGCCATTGAAAAAGGCCCCTAGCCCCCCACCACGCCTTACTGAACTGATGTGCCCTTGAGCTGTGCATGGGATTTGTTCCACCTTCACACGGCTCGATAAAGCTTAGACAACGACACATGGCTAATCACCAAGGCTCTCTCTCTCAATTGAAAGAGATATATGCTGAGCTGTAGCGAAAGGCAGGGAGATGAATGTGGATTATTGTTGGTGGGTGAAGTGGAAGGAAATGGGGAAGCGTGGTGTGTACGTGTATTTGTGTGTACACACACCTGATCAGGATTATGTTCCAGAGGGCAGTTATCGCACATATCTCCAACCCCATCCAGATCTGTGTCTCTCTGGTCAACGTTGTACACATAGGGGCAGTTGTCCTTCTCATTCAAAATGCCTGGGGAATGAAGGGTGATCTATGTTAATAGGCAGCTCTTTGTGGTTAAAGTTCAGAAGAAATGCAGATGCCCCGAACTCCATTTTTATTTAAGTTTCAGATCCTCACCATCTCCATCAATGTCCACAGCACAGGCATCTCCCTCTCCATTGTTGTCTGTGTCGGTCTGGTCTGGGTTGCTGTTGTAGGGGCAGTTATCACAGCGGTCACCCACATCATCACGGTCATAATCGTACTGCCTGGGGTTGTAGATGAACGGGCAATTGTCCTGTTTCAGAAAGAGAGAACAAGAAATGAGAAGAGCGGATTGATACTCAGGTGCTTGTCATTCACTGTGGCCTGAGTGGATTTATTTACAGGGAGGGAGAGATCTGGGATGAAAAGGCGCTTTATTTTTAGGCTCTGTCCCAAATCTAATGTTGGGATTAGCAGGACACACTGTAGCTCCTTCAGAGTTGTACCTCTGTGTTGGAATTTGAGGTTTTGGCTCAGAAACATTTGCCTTCCTGCTGCAAACCCCACCCCACCCCCAGCTCCCACTCCACCTGCCTTCTTATTAGACAGCATGAATGATGAATACAAAATTACACTCGCAGGCTAGAACCCAGAGGGAACACACACATACAAGTAACAAAAACGCTCCCTTGTGCATTGTACTGGCCATAGCTGTTCCACCTACCCTGTCGTCAGGAATGCCATCGTTGTCGTCATCACTGTCACAAGCGTCTCCAATACCGTCCTTATCGTAATCTTCCTGTCCAGAGTTAGGGAGGTTGGGACAGTTATCCTGCAAAAGAGACAATATCAAGTCAGACATATATCACTGCATATATCACTGTCAGAGACCATAATAATCAAAGCTACTATGTATAGGCTTCATTTGTCTTTTACTATGCAAAATCCAACCAACGCCCTTAAGATACTTTATCTTACAAACATTTCTTGTCTCAGGGTCATGACTACCTACCTTCTTGCAGTGGTAGGTAGCATTCTCAACACACACCAGGTCCGCATTGGGCCATCCATCCAGATCTGTGTCTTCCCCGCAGATGTGGCCATTGCCAGCATAGCCGGGCTTGCACTCACAGCGGTACATGGGGTCAGCAAAGTGTCCAAGGTAGTTGCAGCGGGCATTTTTGTTGCAGTCGTGGCTTCCATCGAGACAGGGGTTACGGGGTGTGCACACCTGGAGGAACAGGAGAAGAGAGAGGGTGATGAACTGTCCAAGTGATCATCGTTCAAATTTGTCATGGACACACATTCATGACATTCTGTTCTTGGCTCCAAGGAGGCATTAATCAAAGATCTGTCAGATCTATTAGTCATATGTAGAGGATTTGTAGATCTGTTGGTCATCAATATGGTAAGTCAGGGCGTTTTACTCTCTGTTGTGCTCTGATAAATGGTTCCACAGAGAGACAGGACTGTACTTACCTGTTTCTTAGCAGCAGCCTCCTCTACACCCCTGCCGAAGGGCTGAGGTCCGGAGTAGCGGGGCGGGCAGGGCAGGCAGTTGTAACCGGGATCTGTGTTCTCACAGCGGTGCACACCGTTGAACTCAAAGCAAGCACCAGGGACCTCTTTGCACTGTTTATAAGGTAAAAGGAACAATAAAATCATCATCAGCAAATGTTAAACTTTAGTGGTTTTACAACAAACCAAATAGGTAGCCTAATAAAGGAATTCTTACCTCATCAATATCCTTGCACTTGATACCATTGCCGGTGTAACCAGCAGGGCATTTGCCACACTTCCAGGAGCCATCAGGGGAGCTGATGCACTTGGCTCCAGCAAAGCAGGGGTTGGACAGACACCCATCTGAAAGCAACAATACTGGCTCATTATCAGGACACGACATTTTACAGAGCTTTAAAATCATACATGTACATGAAGCTCATATGTAGAAGCTCTGCTAATAGTTGAAATGCCTCACCAATGGGACAGGGTTTCTTATTGCACCGCTGGGTGTCCTTGGCATCACCAACGCACTCTTTGCCGCCATATTTTGGTGCGGGATTGTTGCACAGGCGTGTACGGGTCTGGTCTCCACCACCACAGGTGACAGTGCAGGTGTCCCATGGAGACCAGGGTCCCCAGCCGCCATTGACTGAGGGAGACAGAGAAAAGACATGTTACATCATCAGTTAACAACCTTACTGTGTAAGACATAGTTGCAACCAACCTATAATGTTGGCATATGAGTGCATATGTAATTAAAAATGAACAAATGAACAAACAAAAAATGAACACGGTGGGCCTTACTGGGACATGGAGACTTCTGACACTTCTCGGTTTGCCGGCCCTCTCCTTCACAGTCCTTGCCTCCCAGCTGGGGGGTGGGGGAGTTGCAGAGGCGGATACGGGTGATGACACCAGCACCGCAGGTGACAGAGCACGACGACCACGGTGACCAATGGCTCCAGTTGCCATCCTGCTTGACTGGAGGTTGGAAAGAAGGGTCAAAGGTCAGTGATCAGGACGCGAATGAGACGGCCACTGAAGCAACATTTCATCTCAGTAACAGCACAGTAATGATGACAGAAGAGAGAGACCTCTTTTGAATGGGCAAAACTACAAAGAAAATCAGTTATACATGTGTCACTCCAGCTGCTGAACAGTATCTACTTGATCAGTTGCGTGTGGCTGACGGATGTGAGTGGGTCGTGTGAACTCACAGCGCTTGTCGCAC
>OMKZ01055940.1:34539-46246 GCA_900302535.1 Neoniphon sammara
TTGTTGTTGATGCGGTCGCAGGAGCGCCCACGCTGCTGGATGCCCCGCCCACAGGACACAGAACAATGAGTCCATTCAGACCAGGGCGACCAGCCGTCCTCTGCATAGTCACTCGCTGAGGAGGAGGAGGAGGAGGGAGAGGGAGAGAAAAAGAGAGAGAGGGGAAGACGGAGACAATAAAAGAGCTATTCCGCAAGGGAGCAAAGAGCCCCCCCCCCTCCCTTGGCCCTAAATGAGGAGGGAAAGCTCTTAAAGCAGAGGGCTAATAGTGTGGATTTAGCTGGGACTTAGACAGAGAGAAGACCCTCTGTTGAGAGGAAGGGCAGAGACTAACACACTGAGAGGGGCGAGGAAAATAGAAAGGGGCACTGTCTTCAGAATACACAGGGATGCCCCATTGACTTATGTTTTCCAAAAGAGGAAACAGGTTTTGCAAACATGGCGCTGGGCGTCTAATGACTTCAACAAGTGGCCGAGTTAGGAACAAACGTGGCTCCCCCTGTTTATTTAGGTTTTAGCGAAGCACTGCAGCCCAGCCTGCATAGGTATGCAGAACATGTCACTTTTCCTCGTGTAGAAGATGGCTTCACTAAACAGCCAACCAATTTTCCATCCCCACTTTAACCAATTTGGCAAATTATGCCCATTACAACTTGAAGATTCAAAGATGTTGTGGGACACAAAGCGCCAATGTTCCAAAAAACATAAGCAGCCTTTCACTTGCTGGGATGTTATTGCAGTTAAATCATCTCTAAAATTAACACACTTTCTCTTGAATAGAATCCTTTACATCTGCGGAAATATTTGTGGGTTTTTGTTTTATATGGCAAATAAGATTGAAATGGCTCACTCAGTAAATGGGGCATGGTTTGAATGCCCAGTCTGTTTTAGAGACATCTGCATACCAGTTTACATGGGCCATTTATACAGGCGCTCACCGCACAGGTCTACATAACTGTGCTTATGCTTTCCTGTGGCTGCACAGTTTCTGACAATATGAACAGGAATGATTAGTTACTTACGTGTTCCACAGCGCGGGCAGCACTCGCCATCAGGAACAGTAGCATTAGCACACGGGATCAGGGGACAGGAGATCTTGCGGCAAACAGTAGCAGAATTCTACACAAGAACAGAGATAAAGTCTATGATAAATCATAAGCTTAAATGTATGTGAATCCATCAGGTTGGGGCTACACTTCTGAGTTCAGTGGATTTGGTGTAAATTTCCCATTTTGATGCTTTAGGATAGCAGGCATTATTATTATGCAAACCAATGTAATTAGTGCAGCTTTCAATGCAATTTTAGTCCCGGATAAGACTAAATCCCTGTCCGTGCAACCATCCCATTAAGTTTCTTGCTTCACATCTGAGTTTTGCCAAGTGCACTGTGCCAGAAAAACTAAGGCAAAGTTTTGGCTGAAAACGGAGACCCCTGCGGAGAACCACCTGCCCACTGGGTCAGGGTAAGGTGGGAATGAGGCCAAAGTCCTAATAATGGAAGCGAGTTTCACTTTAGAGCTGGACTGGGCACTGAGCCCCGGACAAGGAAAGCCAGCCTGCCAGCACAACCTGTGTGGGTACACTGTGAATGACCACAGGATACAAACTCTATGCATGCTAATGTCTTTCCTGCTGGAGCTGATCACTGACAGGGACGGGGAAGCGGGTACAACTCATATAAGAGCAGAGGGGAATCAGGAAATAAAAACTTTATCACGAGAGGCAGATGGATTTTACCCCTTAAGTGTTTTTCTCCTCTCTCCTCTCCTCTCTCTCTTTTTGCCCCTTGTCTGAGCCAAGGCCTTGTTGTTAATTAGAGGCAAGGCACTGCTAAAGTCTGGTCGAGTCCCTCTAGGCCACACTAGAGTTTTGACACCACAGTGAGCTACAGCCTCCTCCTCACTACAGTAACTGCTGCCGGCACACTGCCAGGCCTTCGCTGGATGAATTGAGTGGCGGTGAGAGTATTTGTCTCAGTGTGTGTCTTGGGTATGGTTGTCTTTGTGTGCGTGTGTGCATGTACAAACAAAGGGGAGCACGGCATGCATCCGAGCCCATGTGTGTTTAAGCGCTTGACACACAATATACTCAGGCAGACAGAGGAGCACAAGGCTCGAGAGCTTACTTGACAAGTGCACTCGGTGCAGTCATCAACCGTCCACTCGTCCCTGTTCTTGTGGACGATGCCGTTGTGGATGCAGACGCCGCTGTGAATGCCGATGCGGTTTCTGATCAGCTTGTTCTCGTCAGTCTGGTGGGAGAGAGGGGAGACGGAGGGGTGTGTTCACAACCAGAAAGTAACTGAAGGATGACTTTACGCAGGAGGACATCTCCATGAACCCAAAAAAGCACTACAGTTTCACAATATGATATAACAGCGAGGTCAACATTCATATCAAAACAGCTTTGGAAAGTGTTTTAAACTGATATAATCATTATTTTTGGCTCCTGATATCACAAAGCAATGCGGATAGCACCTAAAAATGGCTACAGATGTCATCTCGGCTATCAGTATAATACCTCATGAGGCTCAATTGTTTTCATCCTGAATGTCAATTTTAAAGAATTACCAACCCCAGAATGGTTAACAAGCTTTCAAGTAGTGGGAAAACCAACACCTTTCTCACTCTATTTACCATATTTCTCTCCCTGAATATGATGAACAGGGATAGTATTTTTCTGGACAAATGTACATAGATGGCGATGAAAATCCACAAACCACGCACATCAAACAGCCACACAGAATGGAGAAACAGCAGATAAGCAGACAGTCAGGCAGTTGGCTTCTGCCATCAGACAGGCAGAGTCTGGCGGGTTTCCTCCTTACCAGCTGGCGGAGTTCATTGGACAGCTCCTTGACCACCACCCCGAGGCCCTTCAGCTCTTTAAACATGCTGGCCAGGTCCTCGCAGGAGAAGCCACAGACCATCTGTAAGTCTTAACCAGGGCACAAACACACATGGTGAATACTAATGAACGGAGAGTCTAGGCAAAGGTTTTTTCATTCTATTCTATTCCAATTTAGTCTGGTCAGTTTGGTGCAGTCCAACCTAAAAGCTGGGGGCTGGTTTAACAGGGTATAATGGGACGTCCATACATCACAGCCACAGTAACAGTGTTTACCTTTAGTCTTATGGCCGGTGTACTCAGTTCTGATGGCCGAGGACCCATTGAGGTTCTCCAGCAGCATGGTATCAGTCGGCATAGCTGCAAGAGGAACAGCACCGTAAATCAACTGCTGCAGTATTTGCAGACCCATCTGAGCCCCAAACAGTCTTTAAGTGATTTAAGTACATAGCAGAATGTAAGGATATTTGTTTTGCTGGTGTCACATATTCACACAGTCTTGAATTACAGTGTAAAAGAAGGAGTTAATGCAGCTCAGCCCAGAAGGCATACTTCAAGAGTGCAATAAACTGAGATATAATGTTTCTCCATGGCCACTGGTAAACAACTTGCAAGCTGTTGCACAGAGTAGAAAACAACAGCCTCGTTTGGCGCCTGTAAACGTTACTTTGATAAGTACTTTCTGGGATTTGGCACTTCAGAAAGTAGCTGAATGATGGATAAACACACAGGATGTTTTTGGTCATGATTACTCACAGTTTTGGCATCCCTTGTTGCGCAGGATGGCGTCCAAAGTTGTTCCAAACACAAAGCGCACGTTTTGCAGCACCCCCTGTGAATGTGTGTGAATTTGCAGATTAATTACAGCACTGCTTAGCAATAAATGAGCCGTCTCAATATTTCATCACAGGAAGCACTGGATGAATCATAACGTTACATAACATTAAGATTTGTTATACATGTGCGTATTTTATGGGTTTGGGCACTTTTACGCATTGACATTTCAAAGTAATCTCTCGGGTAAAGACATTAAAAATATATCTGGCTTCAGTGGAATCAATCCCCCAATATATCAGTCAGTCTCAAGCCAAGCCCGTAATGCGTCATGCTCTCACCATGAACCTGTCTTTCACGGCTCCTTTCCCAATCCTGAGCTGCGCGCTGGTGGGGGTCTCCTGCGTCAGGATGCTCTGGATGGGCTCATCCAGCTCGGCGATGTTCACCTCCTCGCATCCCGCGTACAGCTGCGCCCGGTCCTCCTGCACGAACAGCGTGATATTCTTCCAGTGGCCCGTCGCCAGGTCCACATCTTCCACGGAGACCACCTGCTGCTTGTTCTCGGTGGAGAGAACTATGTCCAAGGTGTTCGCCTTCCCGTTGGAGATGATCTCAAACACGGGTCCGGAGCCGTCCATCTTCTCCACGGTCAGGAGGCTTCCCCGGGTCCGTTTGAACTGCTTGAAGTTGAGCAGCAGGAGGAAGCCCCTCTCGGCATGGATGGAGTCGATCAGGTCCCTAAAGGCGCCCTCGGGGACTGGGGGGATCAGGTCCGGGTTGAGGATCTTGTAGGCGGGGCTGTACGGGTCGTCTCCTTTCACCAGAGTGACCCCGTGGTTCCTCTTGGGGACTTGGACGAGCTCAAACAAGTCGTACACACTATTGTCGTCTCGGCTCTCTGCGAGTGAATAATAAGCAGTCAGGCTTTGTCCGGCATTGCATTTGGATTTCTATTGTTTCACTTTGAATGAACTCTTGAAATGGTCAGTTTTATTGTTTATTTTTATTTATGTATTTTTTGTGTGAATTTATGTGGTTTCTTTTGACAAGCTGTTGTGTTCTACACATTGCGAAACATTTTTTGCAAGTTCAATCATGCTGATTAATAAAGTGCCTCCAGCTCACCTGCGACTCTTGCGCTCTCGCAGGTCCAAAGCATCAGTAGCAAAAAGATCCCTGTCAACTTCATGGTGAAACACCAACTTGATGCCTACATGAGAGACGACAAATTAACTGTCTGAAGAATTATAAACTTAATGTCAAGCAAAACTAAGAGATCAAGTTAATAAAAAACAGTTAATAAAAACATGGAATTTGCTAAAATATCTGTCAAAGTTCAATATTTTATGCAGCTGCTGAAATATAAAATGGGCTAAACACATTCCTTAGAATATGAAAATATTTCCCACTCACCTGCTTAACGAAAGCAGCAGACAAAAATTAATAAAATCCCAATATAAAGAAATCCAATAATCCTCGAAAATAAATTTATATCGTGGTTTTAAATGAGAAAAAAAGTCCCAAATGTAAAGTGCAAGGAGATAGAATATCTTGCGTGTCTTTTAATTGACTGAAAACTTCTTGCTGGTATCGGCTGCTAAAAAACTCCCTTTTAAGCTGAGGGGGGACAAAGTGCTATTTAAATAGTTTGATGCCATTCCTAAGAAGTGGCTTCGTCCAATCACATCGAGGAGAGAAAAAGGGACGAGCTTATCCTCTTAGCTCACAGAGAGAGAGAGAGAGAGAGAGAGAGAGAGAGAGAGAGAAGAGAAGAGAGAGAGAACACTTTCCACTGTGGGACGAGGGACCAACTTCAGTACGGGACACATACACTTTAATGGACCGGGGTTTCCGGTCACTGGGTCTTCCATCAATCCTGCAGAGGCATTTCCATCACGCTGAGATTCAGCTAATGAAAAAAAAAATAAAAATAAAAAAAAGATATACTGTAGTGACTCATGTGTGGTACTCAATAGTGAGTTTATAGTGACCTTTTTCCACTTTATGATATTTTAAAAAATCTAAAACGGTATTAAAGAAGTTTCACTGTAATATTCACTATGATATTTCTCTAGGATAGTTTGTATAGTTCACACTGTGGTTTTGTATCATTCTAAAATCTACTATAGGATCACTACGCCCTATTTCTTCACCAGACAATAGGCAGCATGTTTTAAGTCAAACCTTTTCATCTGACTTGGAACCACAGATGCTGAAGAATTCCTCCTCTATCTCCAGTCCCAATTTGCGTGATAGGATGCCTCGGCTGCCTGTTGCTCTTCCGGCTCTGTCCGCTAGGAGCCGACGTGAGTTCACTGGAGAGGCAGACAGCGCTGCACACCTGGGCCTGTCCTGCACAGGTTCACTGACATCCACGCGTTCACTGTTGTGTCACAGGACACAAACCTGAAGAATCAGTGTCCTGCAAACTGATAATGTTGTAATGTATCATCACATTGTTAGTTTTTGGAAGGAGTGAGGGAAGAGAGGCCGTCTTTCAGCCAGTTGACATGAGTTCAAGACCCCATGTCTGTTGATGACCAATATTAGGACATTTCCATTGCAATAATACACAGTGCATTACATACAATACTGTACATATAGTCTGCAGTGGTTACAGACATAACACCCAGGAGAGCAGACAAGGTAACAAATCCCTACCACATCAAAGCTTTTAATTTGATGCTTTTCTGGTGCTTTATTTGCATTGGTTTTCAATGTCATATCAACACTGCATCCAAAAGATATTTTCCTGAGATCAATAAAGTATCACATCGTTATTAAAAGATCACATGCTGTAAAACTTCCAACTGCAGTTTAATGAAACTTGTGCTAAAGCAATTAGTCAGTTTAATTGGTTGATCAGCAGTAAATTAAATGTGTATGATAATTGATTAATCGTTCCATTTTTTTTCAAGTAAAATTACAAAATATTTGTGGATTTCAGATTCACTAAGATACTAAGATTTGATCACTTTTCTCCATTCATGTCAATATAAAATCTTATTTATTTATTTATTGGTCTGCTCTTTACAATAAGAAGCAATTCGAAGATGTCATGTTAAGCTTTGCCTGGTAACATCTGATGAGGATTTGTCATTATTCTTGACACTCTATAGGCTTATCAATTAATTGATTAATCAAAGTAATAATCAACAGAATAATCAACAATGAAAATAACCATTAAATGAAACCAGCTCATCTTCAAACGATTTGCTCGTTATCAGCTTCATAACTTCTGATGAATTCAGGAGTTGTAACTCAAAATGAGGCAAATCACAAATCCTACGAAAGTTAAATAAGAAACATACAGTATTAGCTTATTTACAGACATCCCAGGCACACTGCATTTGTATTAACCTGGAAAACCCTTTTCGTATGAATAACGTTACAGGATGAAGACTTGTCAGGTATGCATTTGATGAATCACAGGTCTGTTTCTGATAGACATGGAAAATAATAGCCAGTTCAATCCTTACCACGAAACCCTACAAATGTTAGAAATATTATAAGGTTGAGAGCCATTCTCCATTAGACATGGAAATGGTATGGCAGAGTCACTATTTTCCCATCAGTATGATCATTTTTTGACACATCAATAACTGTCTTCACCAGTGGAATAATAAATAAGACTGGAATGCATGTCACTAGTTAATGGATTCGGCTGATAAACACTGTCAACATGAGTATACTGATTGCACTTTATGTCTTAAGTTCACTTTGTGAGTTTTACAACACTGAAACAAAACTAATCATCTTTGACCCAACTATTCATCACTATTTCAGTAAACTGGCAATTTTACAGCAGCGTGGAGACTTATTTTCAAATTGAAGTGCTTAATATGTTTTAGTACTTCCACTGCAGATAAATTAGATAAAGATCACCCTCACACAAACCTGAAACAGATAACACATGTTCAGGCCAAAAGCAACAAGCACAACTATCATTTGAAGTGCTTCACCTGCTATTTCTAAGGGTTGCTTTATTCTCCTCATCCCTGCAGCTCCGCTATGCTTTGCTGCAGCTGAGTTTTAATGCACCCATCCAGATCAGCTATCAACAACCTGAGCCATGTGGCGTCTCATCGCTTTCTTAATACATGTACGGTCTGTGGACACTGGACACAGCCCTGTGCAGTGATCTTAAAGCGTTGAGAGACGGTGATGTCTTTTACAGCGTCCCGCTCTCCATTCTTCGTCTGCCAGGATCATAATATCCCCCTCTTTCTCTTAATCCCGGAGAGTTATTAAAAAGGACGCAGGAGGAGGAGAGAACGAGGGGAAAAAAATTAGGCTTACGAACGTTACAGCAACTGTTCGTTCTCTTCCTCTGTCTCAAAACAGACAGTGTTTTGACTACCTGGCAACGGGAGACACATCATCTGTAGATGGTAGACAGATTGTCAAACCTTTTTGCTGTTCGTTGTGACACAGAGAAACGTGAGCTCTGCTGGCTGCACAGAGCAGAGAAATACACTGGTTCAATGCATAAGACAGATGCGTTTACATCTAGTACAACAGGATTCTGAGCTGGGTTTTGCAGACAGGTGTGTATTTGTGTATGAGGTCCGGGCTGACGGGAGCACTGCCATGGGGTCCAGTGATGTGTTGGCTGACGGCTCATTTAGGCATCTGGGGATTGTAGCCTGAGGGGTCCTGAGGTCGGGGCTGAAGTGACTCCTGGTGCCTGTGAGTCTCTGACTCAGATCAGGACCATTGATGGAGACTAGCTAGCCTGTTTCAGCCTGTGTAGCATGTACTGTTAATGCCTGAGGTTCCCAGGACTGTTGACTCATCTATGGTGTAATATGGATTTAATGTTAAGTAAACATGTTTTTCCCCACCAATGGTGCAAAAGCATATAAATGTTGGTCAACTGTCCACTGGGATATCATGTTGTTTATTATGTGAGGCAGCTGGATGTAAAAGACCTACTGTTGATAGTTTTTTGTTCAGTTAACATGATATGAGATAACCAGATAAACAAACAACGAGAACGAGATTCAGTAGAGCTACTATCTATGGGTTAGGGTCAACCGACTTGTCAGCAGCTACATGCCGAGTCCGAGGACACCCCACAAGGCCCCCCTTGGAAAAACTGCAAAACACAGAGGTGGGCGTGGCCTGAGAGGAAGTGGGCGTGGCCCAACCAGTGTGAGAAGTTTATATGTTGTTCCTGAGGATAAACCTTGCTTCAAAATTTTGTGGTGTTACATGAATCTATTGGGAACTTAAGTGACTTTCTGAGGTATGCCACGCCCACTTACACGCCCCGTTTTGGCTGAGCTGCCTGAAAAGTGAATCAGGTCTTCTGGCCCATGATATACTGGAATCCCTTTGGAATTTATTAGCCTTTTTGTGATATGCCATACCCACTACCCTGAATGCTTTTGGCCAAGGGGTGTGAAAAGTTAGCTACTTCTTCCTTGGCCCATGACCAATCTTCCCACCAAATTTGGTGGAAATCAGAGCTACTGTTTGGAAGTTTTATGCCACTGTGTGGCGAAAAGTCCCAATGAGGAGTGTGAAATAGACCTTTTAAATATGGGTCTTGGATGGCCTCTAAGTTAAAATATGTTCAGGAGCAAAAAAATAAATAAAATTAAAAAATAATAAAATTCCAATTTATCTCACCATCCTAGTGTTTGCACTGTTAAAGGTGTGTTTCAGATCACATAAGTGCTTATATTCAGTTCAAATTGAAAAATGACTCCTGGTTGCTGATGATGAGTTGAATTATCACATCTCATTCCTCCTCTTGTCTCCTCATTGTCACAACATGAAAAAAAATCTTTTTCATCGTCCTCAACAAAGCATAATATTTTATTTCTGTAACAACATCTCTTCTTCCTATGGACATGTGGCAAATCAGACAGCATTTGCCAGGAATCCACTCTCAAAAACTGTGTTTTCTTATTATTCTAATTATATTTTCATTTCTAATCATTTTGGCAACATTTGTGGATACAATTGGTCATTGTTGCAGACTTTTTCTTGAGATTTCCCAGAGATCACTTGTCAATTAAACAGTGTTGGCAGCACTATAACATGTAATTTTAAGGCTGCAGAGGCTGTCCTCACATAATCAGTACCTATTTGTGCATGTGGCTGCTAATAAGCTGTGATGTAGTAGTAAATAAAAAGGCGAGTTACCTCATCACTGTGAGGCGGGAAACCACTTATTTTCAGATGGGAGAGATGGCGTAAATGCTTGAAGGGACTTCATCATATTAGTGAAATACACCAGTGTCATGTGTATAAATGATAAATCCTTAGATCAGTTTGTTTCAAAAGATTTATCAGGTTGAAAAGGTGGGTAAAAAGGGGGAGGTAGGTGTGTTTACGCTTTTCCACATAAGAGTTGAGGGCTGCTGACCTTTCCCTTTTGATACTACTGGATCAGACTCTCCCCTCAGGGCTCTGCTGTTTGCTTTCACTGATGACTGTCCAATCAGCCTCATCTATCCTGTGTGTGTGTGTTTATGTGTATACATACCTCGCCTGGCAGACATACCTCTCCTTTGTAAAAAGACGGCATAGCATCTGTCTATCTGTTGCCAAGAGTTAACCAGGGCGGCCATGTGAAGTGACTCACATTTGAGTGACGCACGGTTTCGGAGCTTGTCTAAGCTCGTTAAAGATTCATGATAGTTAGGCACTGTGGTTGTTATTCTGTAATCTCAGCCCTGAGAAAGAAGAGGGCACATGTACAGAAACTAGTTGTTATTCCCCCCCAAAAAACATTCTGCTGTTCTTGGCAGGGAAAGGCATAAATAAAAGGATTGAAGGAAGACTCGTCTGAATACACACACACGCTCCCATGCACACATTCACCTTTTGTGTGTACACAGACTGGCACAATCAAACATACATGCATGCACACAACTTTCTCCTTTTCTTCCCAACTTTTCCTTTGAAAATAGAGGAAGGGACTACTCCTCTCCTCCATTTATACTTAAGGGAATACTCCAATATTTTGGGCAAAATACCCTTTTTCTGACTTACCCAGATTGAGACAAATAAATTTTACAAATTTGACACATTTGAAATACTTGGAATTAAAAAAAAAAATAGGGGAAGTTAGATGGTAGGAACTATAACTGAAAAAACTATAAATAATATTTCTATAACTATAAAAAAAAAACTATAAAAAAAATTCCAAGATGTATATTTCAAAAACACATGACACATTGTGTAAATAAGATATTTTTGTTGCTGTAAGGTTTATTTTTTCACTTAAATGGAGCTAGGCTAATGACTCCTGTAGACTTCAAGTCTTTATGCCAAGCTAACATGAAATGCTACCCATAGGAATGGAACCATTGGACATATAGAGGTGACAATGGTAGCGAACATCATGTCTCAGTCTGGGTAAGTTGGAAAAAGGGTATTTGACCCAAAACACTGGAATATTCCTTTAAACATCCATGCCATTTAACTGCCGTGCGACTGAAGCAGGCATCGGCTGCAGTTACACAATGTACCCTCCAGTTCCTTGTACAGGAAGTCAGTGAGTAACATTTCGTGACAGCTGACTAAATTTTCTGCAACCCCCTGTCCTTCTGTCCTGTGTTGCTGGGGCTCAGCGTCACAACAGGCCCTGACCTGGCCCCGGCGCGCAGTTGAATTTATTGGACACACCTCTGTAAAGTCATCCAAGATTCCCCCTGCTTGCATTGGCAGTGGAGTGTGGAGACGCTGGTGATTCAGGGGCTGAGGATGAAAGGTGATGGCAGGTTTATGGTCAGAGCTCACAATGCCCTAATCTGTTGTCAAATTGAAAGGCTCATGTCCTGTCATCAGCTGGGCTTCATGCAAACTTACAGATGTATCATACTTGCTTGGAAGTGTGAATGTTTCTTTTTTTATGTTTAGCTAGCTGATTTATTGCTCAAGATGTCTGGAAGCAATGTGCTGTAGACTTATTGCTCAGTCATTTCACAACAGGCATTGACACAGAAGCTGCTTCCTCTTATGTATGTGGACAACCTTTATAGGCACTTTGGACATGTGTGAGTGTCTGTGTTTGCATGCATTTGCCCTTGTGGAAATCCCCTCCATCGCAGACAGCAAGTGTGGGTGC
>OMKZ01055941.1:0-23634 GCA_900302535.1 Neoniphon sammara
AAGTGAGGGGGACAGATTGTTCAGGAGCAAGATTATTATTATCCTACAGATATTTCCTTAACCAGTTATAATCTCTCCTCACCTGTGAAGCCTCTCCATGACAGTCATCGCTGCTGCTTGGTCCCTGTCCTGATCCCTGAGAACTGCCTTCTGTCTGCTCTTTCTATAGCAATACAGACAAAAAAATATGCAAAGAAAATCTAAATTTAGGGTAGACATTAAGAAGAGTAGTTATAAAATACCTGTGGAAATTAATCTAAAATTCACTCTCATCCTATAGATATTTCCTTAACCGGTTATAATCTCTGCTCACCTGTGAAGCCATTCATCGCTGCTGCTCCCTGTCCTGATCCCTCAGCCTTCTGTCTGCTCTCTCTATTGGAATATGGCCAACAAATATATGTTAAGAAAATTTTAATTTAGAGTAGACATTAAGATTTGTTATGCTGTGGAAATTCATGTCAAGTTTACTGTGAACTGCCTTCTCTCTTCTCTTTCTATTGCAAGAATACAGATTAAAAATAAATAAATAAATTAAAATGGGCTATGTGCAAAGCAATGGTGAAATTCAGAGCACAACTTGAGGAGAGTGGGTCTATTCCTAACATGAGGCTAGCTGGCAAGCCAGCCATCTAAAGTAACAATAGTTATTATGCTTGTTAACTGAGCTAAATTGGCTGAAATTGCTAAATTGACATCATTTAGCTAACGTTATCAAAAACAGCATCACTAAACTTACACGGTTTGATTTGAAAAACGAATGCAAGGTTTTTTGCCTTTTGCTGGCTGGTTTGCTGAACATTGCAGCGCTTATTTTACAACATTAACGTTACTTTCGTTCAAACCATACAGTTCACCTAGCTCACATCCTCCCCGCGGCATCCAGAGTCAGAGCACCTGTCTCACTGTCCATGCTCACTGCTCACAGCAAGACATGCAGCGCTGCCATGTAGCCTACATGGCATGGTGCGTTCAAGGCAACTCGGAAATATGAGTGCCAACTGAACTGAAAATGAATTTAACGTTATCCAACTCGGAATTACAGGCCAGAAAAGGGGGCACAGAAGGGGCAGGTACAGGAAGTGTGGGGGACGTGTCCCCCGCGTCCGCTACGCCCACGATCACAAGATATCACAAAATGTAATTAGTAGATTGCCACAATATTTGGTACATTCATACTCCACAAATGAATGTTTCTCTTGATTGTGGTGACCCTATGACCTTTCCTCTAGCACCACCCTCGAGCCAAACATCTGACTTGTGCACAACTTATCTCTAAATGTAATGGGCAGATTGCCAAGTAATATGTTGAGCATACGCATGCTTTCCAAGGAATGAATTGGTAAGAGATACACATATGGTTACTATTAAACACTAATATAAAGTCATATATAACCTTTCTATTGGTCACATGACCTTTGACCTTAGGTAACCCTGAAAGGTTGAACTGATGGAAAACTTTTTCGTCCATTATTTGTCTTACAGCATTTCACTGTCAAACGTTTAGGGTGCAGGTGTTGCACTCTCTGAGTGCCCCCACTAGTTGTTATTTTTTTTCACCTACCACAACCACACAATGACAGTTATGGCAGCGGGCAGCAACCAAGCTCTTAAGCAGGAATCATGGTTGGGAACTACGGAATCATCATGAAAGACCTCAAAATTAGCCTGCAACTCCCAAATCGTGGCTTTCTAAGTCAAATCCAGTAATTGTAATCCATTCCATTCATTCTAATCCTTTTTCTGTTTGTTTGTTTTGTTTCTATGTTGATGTCAGCCATTGTGATACTGGGTGGTCTGCCTGTTACTTTGAGGAACCACCAAAGTATTTTTGACACAGATCCATTGGTGGATACCCAGCTATCAGGCCAATCTCTCAGTTGGAGACAAATGAAATGGAAAATCAAATGCTCTCCACTTTGCTGTTAAAGGTGAAAGAACTGAAAGCCGTTGCAGCAGAAAGAAATGACAGAACTGAAGCCCTATTTCTGTTTGTGTGGCCTTCTAGGGCTGGCAGACTGCGCTGCTCCTAGACTAAACTGTGCCACAGCTGAAATTATGCCTCAGAAATGTCTCAGAGGCCTTGTTCTGTTGAGTTGCATGCAAGAGACCGCCGTGCCTCGAAATACTGCCGCCACAAAGCCACAAGGCAGGAGGGGACAGTCCGCCTCAGATTTGTAGCCCAGACTCATGGGGTGTGTTGTTGCCTTAAAATGGAGAGGGTGAAATTAAAGGCACAGGGTTTTCTTGTAATTGTACATGCATGTGCCCACTGCCCACGGCTCTGACCCCAGCTCTCGCACTCTAATGAAGGGTTGAGAGCTAGAACAAGGCAAAATCCAGCGCAGTAATGGCTACAGTACTGATGTCAGCCAAATAGATTTGTAATGTGCTTATAGTACTAAAGCACAAGGCCTTTATCTTTATTCTATCCGGTCATTATCATTTAACCATTAGTTCACTGATTTGAATGAGAGCTATTATGGTGTGTTAACAATCACATATACTGCATTATTATCAATTATAAATGCCCTTATAATACTGTATAAGTGTACATGCATTTTAAGAGCATACTACCTTTGTATGGCATTATAATTAATAATAAATATCTCCATATGTGATGGCCTGGAATAAAGTGTTATTTAGTTAAATGCCCTGTGTCTAGCAGACAGTTCTGTGCAATGTTTAAATTGAAAGATATATATTTCTACAACTCTCTCTCTCTCTCTCTCTCTATCTATCTATCTATCTCTTCCTTAAGTATATAATTTAATTTATCATTCTCAACATTAAACAACATTACAGGAAAACTTGGATGTTCAGAGGTATGCCTCAGTCTGAGAAATGGAAACTGTCTCTGTGGGATGGATTTACCAGCTGTGAGAACAGCTACTGTGAGGGACTGTAGGCTACACTGTACTGTACTTTTGAATGAGGGCTTGTGGTTTGTAGGCTTATACTCCATAATAGTAGAGGGAACTCAACCGTATGGTGCACTGATGATACAAGGGGGAGGTCAGCGCTACCACTCCTGAAGTCAGAAAATGGCAGCCAGAGACGTTTAATTACTGTCCCGCCAACAGAGATGACAGGAAAATTCAGCCTCACTGAAACCAAAGTAGCGGTTGCCAAGAAAATAACATTTTTGTGAGGGTGGTCCTGCAAAAGTGAAACCCCCTCCACCCATAGCCTTCTTAAGTAGTCTATGAATACACATAGCCATGGACTCACTCTAACCACATATTATGGGTTTATACTTGCTGATGGTTTCATATCTGGCCTTAAGTTTATGTAAATGCAGACGCTAGCTCCACATCACTGTAGCTGGCTGATCATCTCAAGGTTTTTCCAACCATGTTCCTCCTCCACTCATCTAACTTCTTTTACGTAGACTCGTGCTATGATTGGTACCAGATTGCTGGGCCCGCAGTAAGCACTTGGGCTTTCCCTCAGATTTTCCCACTGCTGCTGGCACAGTGCGACCTGCAGGAAACGGCTGAGAATTGTGACTGTAACAATGCACATGGCCCACTGCCAGACCACAGCCATTTATTCAACCACACAAAACATTCCTTTGGGTTAATAACGACATACATCGGAGCAGATCTGCTATCAAGTAATTTGGTCTGTGTCACAGTATGTGCTTCGCTTGGGGAAAATTTCAAGCAACAAAATGCGTGGCACTGCATGAAATACAGCAGCACGATTCTTGGTTCTTGGGATGTACTAAAGGGAGTCATGTCCATCTGCACAGAATGTGCATTACTCATGCAGAGTTATTTTTACTGCCAATTCTAGATTCCACTTGAATATAGTGTTAGAACTAAATGTTTATTAGTTTTGGTCACGTTTCAGTCATTCGGTGCATTTTTGTTTTGTTTTCGTCAGCAAAACCTCTTTGGTCATAGTTTAGTTTAGTCTCGTTTGTGTCACATCCATATCCGCCCACTTTTATAGTGTCATCTGCCTCTCTCTCAGCCTCTCAGTGTTTGGTAAGCCCCATTCCTTGCTGCCAGCCCTGCCCATCCTTCCTGGACATGAGGTCATGACAGGAGGATCAGAACAAAGGATGGGCTAGAGTGGTCCATCAGACACAGCCATCACCAACTACTGCAGTCAACTTAACTTACACTTTTATGTGCTCTGTCCCCCCACCCCACTCACCCACAGTCTCTCTCCACTGGCCAGGACCCAATAGGATCACCACAGTGAAAACTTGTAAAATCAGCTGATGCAGCACAGACTTTTCTAGAGAGATTTTTTCAGTTATGTTTATGACTTAAGATGTCTACAGGGAAAAGGCTTTCGCAAACCTTATAGGCTAAATGAGAGCCTATAAGGTTACCTGTCTGTCTATCTATCTATCTATCTATCTATCTATCTATCTATCTATCTATCTATCTATCTATCTATCTGTCTGTCTGTCTGTCTGTCTGTATGTGTGTGTGTTTTGTTGTTGCTTGCACAGATGTGATTTTCTTCTATGATTTTGTTTTCTTAGGCTGGTTTAGAGGAATAAATCAAATATAATTTCATGAAGATGAGCCTCACCCATATTTGGTTACATGATTACACCTAGCGAGGTGTTTGATACACAGTGTTTAAGTGACATTTCTTATTACCACGTAAAAAAGCATAAAAACCCTTACTTTAATGACTTTTGTGTTTGATTTGATTTGAGAGAAACGAAAAGATGTATGAAATGAAATGAAATATTGTACTATGTCTTGAATCCTCTGACTTTGATAAGCTTTATGAATCATCAAACTGAAGGGACCCTCCCAACTTTGCTCTCCCAGCGCCGAGTTGAGGCAGGGGTGTGACTTCGAGCCAAACGTCGACAGTGATACTCCGGAGTAAGATCACCAAAAGATGAACAGCTTGCTCTCCTCCGACGAGCGAAAGGGAAGTAAAGTTTTCCGACAAGTCTACAGACTGAGGAAAATCAGCCGCTCGGCGATGCAATGTTTGTCCTTCAGTGTGCGTTTCACTTTCAACTAATGCTAAACTGCCAGCATCGCAAGGTAAGCTGCCTTTTGATCTCCACTGAGGGAAATTATTAAGACAATGCTGCAGTCGGCAAGATGAGCAATTACATTTTAAAACACAAAAATCCTTCATAAATTTAAGTGAAAATTGGAGGGTACAAAATGGCCATTAAAAGTAAAAACATTTTCTTCATCAATAACCACGATTAAAAAAATGAAATGAATAGAAATGAATGTCCATTTTAGAGAATGATTAAACTGCGTGTGGCTAGTTGTATGCCGTGTAACCTAAATAAAGATAAAGGTAGACTATAGTCTATAGGCTATGGTAGCAGTTTTTTTTTTTTTTTTTTTTTTTTTTTTTGGTAACTAAACTTAATTAAGTTTTGTTTCCAGGGAAATGGGGAATAACATTTTTTTCCCATAATAAAAGCATGAATTGGTATGTTTCAATAACATCATAGCCGATTAAAACAGAGAACTGTCAAGGGACTTCTTCATAAAATAACATTATTGTTCTGCTTATGTTGAACTGCCCTTCAGACCGTGGAATTGCTGACACGGGATTCCTTGCTCAAGTCTGACATCCAGTGTCAGTCCCTGGTACTTTGAAGATGATCAACCCTCAGATATACCTCCACTACAACTACACAGGAAAGCTAGACCACCGGCCCAGCAGTGGCACGAGCAGTGGCACTTTGGACACCAAAACCATTGTGTTCCTCATCATATGCAGCTTCATCGTCCTGGAGAACCTCACTGTGCTAATTGCCATATGGAAAAACCATAGGTTCCACAATCGCATGTACTTCTTCATTGGCAACTTGGCACTATGTGACCTGCTGGCTGGAGTAGCCTACCTGGTTAACCTGCTTCTCTCAGGGGAGAAGACCCTCCAGCTGTCCCCTGCTCTCTGGTTTGTCAGAGAGGGGAGCATGTTTGTAGCACTTGGGGCATCCATTTTTAGTCTCCTGGCTATTGCTATAGAGAGACATCTGACTATGATCAAAATGAGGCCTTATGATGCCAATAAGAATTACAGGGTGTTTCTGCTCATAGGGACCTGCTGGCTGATTGCTATATCTCTTGGGGCTTTGCCTATCTTAGGCTGGAACTGCCTGGACAACCTCCCTGAGTGCTCCACAGTCCTCCCCCTCTACACCAAGAAATATGTGGCTTTTTGTATCATCGTTTTCATGGCTTTGCTCTTAGCCATCTCAGTCCTCTATGCCCGCATCTACATCTTGGTTAAGTCCAGCAGCCGGAAGGTGAGCAAGCACAGCAACTCAGAGCATGCCATGTCCCTGCTGCGCACTGTCATCATCGTGGTTGGGGTCTTTATCGCCTGCTGGACACCCATCTTTATCCTGCTACTGGTGGATGTGGCCTGTGAGCAGCGCCGGCGCTGCTCCATCCTCTATAAGGCTGACTGGTTTATTGCATTGGCTGTGCTCAACTCGGCCATGAACCCAGTCATTTACACTCTTGCCAGTCGAGAGATGAGACGGGCTTTCCTGGGCCTGGTGTGCGGCTCTTTGTACAAGGGGAAGGCTTCCATCAATGGCAGCGGGGGAGCCAGGCCCTCTCTGGAGCCCAGCCGCAGCAGAAGCAAGTCCTGGAGTAGCCAGAACAACCCCAATCAAAACCAGCCGAGCTCCAGGCAGGCTGAGCTGGAGAAGGAGCATGAGACAGACATGGTCGACGGGACAGTGACAGTGGTGACAGGAGTGGGCAGAAGTGCTGCTCAGACCATCCATGAGAGTGACAGAGAGGACTGAAAGAAGGGAGCAAGCAATCTACTCTAGGAAGGTGAGGGTGGTCCTATATTATATATCTTGGGTCCCAGTGGACAGAATTGCTGATGAGAGACATATGATGAGTTGTGATCAAATCAGAATTGACGATTTGGTGACTGCAACTGAGACTTAAGCCCTAGGCTGCAGGACAGGCTGTATTTTATTTTAACAGTGTGAAGGCTCATTAATATGCCCACACTTGGCATAATGATTTATGTATGAGGCCAACATGTAAGTCATCTCAGTATTATATATTTGTCAGTTACGCTTAATAGTTTCAAATGAATGATGCACTTGACCTAGGACAGTCACCTCTGTGGTTAGACCACTGAAGACAAGCAAGAGGACAAGTAACCTGCAATGAACTGTTACTCAATTTGTTAACAGTAGCATTTTTATGGTGCAAATGTAGCAATGCATGATGAAGTAATGACAAGAATGAGTCATTGCTAGCAATGATTAATGTTATGAAAAACAATGAAAATGTTTTTATGCATTTTATTCTAATTTTGTATTTACTCAATAACACCACAGTTACTGTACAGTCAATGAAATCTGCAGCATAAAATATGTAATGTAAATTAGATGAACACACATTTTGAAATGTCAAAACCACTATTTAAGTATATTAATAGCATTATGTTGTCATTACTTGCCATCAGTGAACAAAGAATTAGTGCTGGTTAGTGGTGTAGCAGTTGATGGCAACAGTGCTCCATCTGCTGGCAAATAATAGTAATAATTTCCTCAGAGATGGCCAAATGGTGCTGCATGTTCAGCAGACAAATTCTCAAAGCCTCATCGTAGAACTATAAAAAAGTTGTGTGGTTATCTTATTATTTCTCAAGCCATAGTAGAAAAACTTATGTAACCCCCCCTGCAAGCATGAAGCTGGCACACTAAAATAACAAGAAGTTTTTAGAGGCATGCAAATACAGCATGTGAAATTTTGACAGTTGAAGTGTAAGTAAATATTTAATATGATGCAATATTTTAGCTTCTTTTACAGCTGTTGTAAGCTAAAGGAAAAGAAGTTGAGTATATATAAAGATGTTGCACCTGGATCACCTGATGTGGCTCATTGATTGTGTAACTGTTTATTGTTTCAAGAGCAGTGCCTTGCCTCACACTTTTGAGAAAATCACTTATTTGGACATGTAGCTTTGCAGTACGTGTTACATCACAAAAAACAACAAGAGATTCTACACATTCACGGTTTTATTGCCAACAGTCATACAGAATAATGATAAACCCATACAACCAAAAGATTAAATCTGTAAACATCATTTGGACTTTGTTTGTTTTTATTTGTTTATTTCCTTTTTTCTTTACCTGTTCCAAAATAGCATGTTTCTCTGTGATTCCCTCTGACAAAGATTTATATTTAGAATTTGGAAATGATACATTTATAATATATAATAGAGAGAGAGAGAGAGAGAGAGAGAGAGAGGAGGAAGAGAGAGAGAGATAGAGAGAGAAAACAGGAGTCTCAAGCAGCAACACGCAGCAGGGCAAAACACAACCTCTAGTGAACAGGCATGCCCCATTAAAGATCAGCTATTGCACTTTGAAGAAAGAAATAAAAACACCATTTGTACAAATAAAAGGCACATTTTCATCAACAGAAATCTGGAAAAGCCATGTTCTTATTTGTATCCCCACATGTTTGGTTGTATACTCATAATTTCTGTATGCCACACAACTGATCATCATGTATTCAGAGATTCAAGTATGGAGTTGTTCCCACTAGGTACTCTTTGTTCAAAACTTTGCACATTTCGCAAAGGTGATTCGACAAATATGCTTTTCTGAAATAAGGATCGATCTCAACAGAATTCATCCCGTTAGCGTAGAGCTTTTTGAAATCAATTAGCGCATTATTCTTTCTCCCCAAGATATTTGATTTAATGAAATCCTGTCACAAAGAATAGGATAAAGTGAAATTTTATGGCGGATAACTGTTGAAAAATGCTCATTGATTCTTTGTGCCCTCTTCCTCTCACCTTTCTCTCAAAAATGCCAATACGTCAGGCTCTTCCTCTTGTACCCTCTCTTCAAAGGAATCCTGAGAAGCAAACTGGGACATGGAACACAATGAATCAAGGAAATTCTTATCAGATTTAACTACAAGTACATGAATCTGGTGGATATCAATTTTTTTCCCCACAATACTGCTCTTTGCTAAATAGTGCGACCCTCTAAAAATGTGTTGTTGTGAGATGCATGTACACTCCCTCTTGCAGCAAAATACAGGCACATTATATTACATTGCATCTGTCTTGTCAAACTCATTGAACACATGCTGATTTTGGTTCAATTGTACTGGTCCAGTGCATATCAAACACAATGCCCCATTCATTTGGTATCCATCAGACAGGATGAGAGCATTAAAAAAGTCAGTTATCAGAATTGGTGTATACTATTTCCATAACCCATTTCAAAATTTTAATCCCGTTTCTACAAAAACAGTCTATGTATAATCTAAATACAGTAAACTGTCCCAAGGAACATGTGTACAGTGGATTGCAAAATGCAAATTAACATTGAGCTGTCAAGCAAAAATTGGAAAAAAGTCGCTCCCTACAATTTTATTTTCCCCTGTGTTATAGTACCTCGAGCAACAAAGCCAAATAATATCCTTTACTGTTGATACTTGATAACATAAGAGAATTTGAGTGAGTGCAACTTCAGGGGTAAACAAGAGAATAACCATTTCTGTGATGACATCTGCCAATTTCTGATGACATCTGGTGACAATAGTCTTGCCATAAGATATCCACACACCGAGAACAAAAACAAAACCATTTCTATTCAATATTTTTACATTATTAAGTGAAAGTGATCTAATATTGAACATTCCTTATTGAGGGTGCACTACGTGAACTCAATTTTTTTTTTTTTTTTTGTCTAATTCAGTCTCCAGTACATAGTGTAAATTGCTTCTCAACACATTGGTGAATTGTCTTGGTACAACTGACACAGATGATCTAAAGTTCTGATTGTGCTATTCATTTGTGATCATTCATCAAAGAAACTTTTAAAAGTTCACAATAAAGTCAGAAACGCTAATTAAGAATGTGAGAATATCCATTGCATGACTCAAGCCCCGAAAACTAATCATCGACTACACACCTAGTTAAAAGAAGAATCCAGAGTAAACCAATTCAGAAATAATTACCGTTTGAAAAGCATAAATATTTTACAGTGTGAGCATACACAAGCACCTCTTCCAAAAAAGGGGTATCAAGGTCTACGAACAATGTCCACAAGAACAGTTGATTTTAAGTCATGCGACTGCAGTGACACAAGAGAATACTTCATTAAAAAAAAAACTTTATCTTTAAAGCCATTGACAGCACTATGAAGGATGTCTGTTTGCACCCCAACACTGTGTGACTACTGTAAAGCAAAACACATTCAATTCTATTCCCCAGTAAAAGCAGATTTAATATAGTGACTGATCAAGTGAGCTGCCGAGCTATTGGTGAGATTAAAGGAGATTTTTCCTAAAATAGTTCAATATAAACAGCATTTGTTTTTCCAAACAGTTTTGTTTCCTCAAACTCTTAGCCAACAGTACCTGTAGAAATGTGGTTGTGCTTGACAGACAAAACTAAAATTTCAGATTTTTATTCTAAAATACTCTTGTTACCACCTCTTTGAGGTTTGATTTGCGCTTCATCTAAACTACAAGAACAGTTGTCTTTTTTAATGTTTGAAAACACCAAATCAAGATATTATGTCCAAATGCACCTATATGTCTTCTCAAAAATATAGCATTTCAGTCATCACAACAAAATAATAACAGTTCTATAAATCTTTTTTTTTTTTTTTATCTTAAACAAATCTTGCATCTTCCAGTGCCTCCAGTGAAGTAACCATGGGCCAATTTCCCAAAAACACCGTCAGCGCATGGAGCCTTTAAGCAATCACATACTCTCTTCATGTTTCATCTTCAAGTTTCAGGATGGCGGGAGAGAGACGTTCGGAGCCTCCTATCTCCCATCAGGCATTGCAAGCGTCACTATTTCCTTACAACTGGCTGTATGAGACACAGTTCACTCCCGGCCGACACAATTGGCAGACTGTTGTCACGGTGATGGCCAATAAGGTGGCTAATGCTGTCAAATATGTGATCTTTTGTCCGTACCTTTGAAAAGAGAAAGACGTGTTATTCGTTTTTTAATACCATGTTGCAAAATGTGATTATTTCATGCAAACTCAGAAATCATTCAAACAGTCTCTGTATTTGTCTTACCTCACTGACACATTCACAAACCAGTCATCTCACCCTGTCTCATTTATGCACTCTTCTCATTTCTCAATTGCTTTGCCTCATCTCTCTGCCTCTTCCCTCATCCCATGTCCCATTCTGTCACTCCCTTTTTGTGTCCCCCACCCACCACACACACACACAGCATGCCCTTATCCTTCCTCACCGTGCCCTCTGGGTCCACCAGCAGGAGGTGTTTGGCCAGTCCATTGTGCATGCCTGTTAGTACGTAGGACCCAGGGTTGGTCGTACTCTTACGAACAAGGAAGTCCCCGTCTTCTCTCAGCAGTTTTTCAGCGTCACGGCGGCTCATTTTGCCGTGGTACCACGTCTGGCCCTCCAGTTCCTCCTGTGCCCGGAAAGCCACTGAGCGCACCAGAAGAGGGCTGGAGTTGTCCACTGACGCTGCCTTGTGGAGACCAGCTGCTTGGGACTGGGCTTGCCCCTGGGACTGGGGATGGGACTGAGACTGGATGGCATCCTCGAAGGGCTCTGGTACAGGTGAGGTTGGCACCAAAATTATGAATTAAGAGAGGAAGGGTACTTGCAATACATTGCTAAACTTTCAGCCTTCTCCTAAGAAAGAGTGTCATGTTGTTCAAAATTTAATATAAATTGACTTTCCAATATCAGGCATTTTTTTTATCATATAGGTGCTTACATAAATCATTTGAAATAAATCTATATTATTAATATACCACAAGGAATTGGGGTTTAAAAGAACCAGACATTTATGTCCATCAATTCTGCCATCTAGCAGGTTTCAAATGTATACCATAATTCTGCTTAACTCAGTGGTCTCCATCTATGTGCCAACAAGAGTCATGTGTATATCGCAGCATCTGATTTCACTAATTAGTTCCTGTTCTCTGGTGAAGGTGCGTTAATCCTTGAAATCAGCTGCTGTAGCGATTGGTTGGAAGGAAAACCTACACACAAATGGCTCCAAAACAATGCCTTAATTTCTTTGCTTACTATTATGATTGCAATCATAAATTCAAGAGAGAGAAATAATCCAGACTCTCCAGACTAAAAGATGATGAATGACAAGATTTTTTTCCTCCAACAGTTTAGTTTAATAACTGTCTATGAATTCTATGCTTACTGTAATAATATCTAGCTTCTACACGAATATGTAAATTTCTAAAAAGAGGAGAAGATTTCTTAAGCAAAATTCTACAAGAATTATATTTAAAAAATTACATTCCTCTAGGTCCACTTTGAGGGAGCATGTAACCTCGAATAGAAATCTATCCTTTCCCAAGATCATCTCCTGCAAGTTTGCAGTCAAACTGATGTGACTGATTTTCCGTACTTAAACCTCCTTTGACAAAAGGAAATACAATCCCATACAATACAAAATACAATCTCATTGTTTACACAAAAGCACTGGACAAAATCTGCCAGCTGAAGAAGTTAGAGAGAGTTGAGAGACTTCTGTCACTTGAATGGTAAAATAACTCAAAGGTTATTTGTCATTTCGAAAAAAAAAATAAAAAAAATAGGGCTGCCCCCAAATAGCCAACCAAAAGTCTTTAGTCAACCAAGTTTTTATTAGTCAGTTAGTTGCAGGAAAAAAAAAATCCAACTCCATTCGGGAGCTGCGCCTTACGCCTAGCGCTTTTAATTTGAAACCACGGACACAGGAAGTGGCAACACTCAGTCACTACATTGGCAGGAAATCCAAAGCTAAAAATGCTATGCAGATGGGTCAGCGGTGATCAGTCCAACTGGAGAAGAGCTCCATTTTCAGGTTGTTTAATTTATTTACTTAGCAAAGGAGGCCTCAAATTTTAAAATTACTCAGTATTTCACAGGAAAACAATGAAAAAATGGAGAAAAGATATTAAAAAAATGAACCTGATAATACTTTTGTGTAGTAAAAATGTGTTTTCCTGGGTCATAATCATCTTGCGACCCCCCAGAATCATCTCATGACCCCTGGGGGGGTCCCAACCCCTGATATGAGAACCACTGATTAAAAAAAAAAAAAGAAAAAAAAAAGACCCCTACAATTTTGGTAGAATGTTAAAGCAACTGGAAAGTATCCTGAAGCAAGAATCAGCATCTCTGCTTTGCTTCCACATTTGGATGCTCCTCTTCAAATCATTATTGGAACCAACAATGCAACAGATGTACACATAGTGTATATCTGTCTGTGTTTTTGCATAAGAATATTAGTATGCATTATATGAGGAATGGTGTGTGTCTAAATGAAGAGGACATTTAACTCTATGCCAAGGCACTGAGAGACCCCAGAGCTTGAAAATAACATTAGCAAAGCGTAGACAATCGAGTCATGATCATTCATCACCGCTGTCTTCTTGTAGAGAGCACAAAGCTTCTCTAATGGCCAGAATCGACCCTCCTCGTCCAGCAGTACCAGGATTGCAAACTAAATTCCCTCTACAGACCTGACCAAGAGAAGTCAGTAGCATTTTTCTCATCCCTCGCAGAGTGATCAAAATTTCTTACACCCTACTAATGAACGTCTGACTTTCCACTCTCCTGGACATATCATTCCCCTCCTCTTATGGTGCATGCCCTCTCAGATCCCTCCTCCACCCTACTTCCAGAGATGCTTGGCCCGTCCCCTGAGCAGTATCCAGAGTCAAATTCCTCTATCAACTGTCCAGAAATACCATTCCCTCAAAGTTTCCATGTCCCTTCATGAACCAGTCAGTCTGCACCACTCTAGTCTCCACCCTACTTTCAAGGAGATCAGGGATTACACTTTCCTCCTTTCCAACCTCCCTTGCATGATTCCTGTCATTACAGACTGTCACTAGACCCTATTCAGAGACCACAGCTCCCTCAACCTAGCCCTCCATTCTGCCTTTGTTGTCACATCTAACTCAACTGAAATCCAGACATGGGATTAACAATATTTTATCAAACCAGTGTTTCCCACCTCATCCCATATGCTACAGATGTCTCTTTAACTTCTCACAATGAAACTTATACAGAGGCTGTAGCAAAAATGGGTTGCCTCTTAAAATTATATATAGATATAATTTTGGTGTGTCCAGAAATACCATGGTATTACTGTATGTGCTCATATATAAATATAGTGTACCTCCTCAGTATATGTTCAAATTCCTTGTCATATGTCATATTTATGGACACACCTATTTTCATTGAAGACACACAGCTGTATGTGCTTGCCAGCTATATTTCTTTCCATTGCTTTTCTGATAATGCACACATACAGTATGTAGGCCTGAAGTTCCCAGTAATACAATTAGCTTTGCTTCTCTTAAACATTAAATGTCAGATGTGTGAAAACCTTCTTCAGCTTAATGATACTAAATCCAAGGTTGCTGCATTTGACCACCATATGCAACCTGAAAAACCAGACTTAAAATTAGAGTCAAGGCTCTCTGATGAGTGGGCTTTAATGGACTCAGTGGTGCACATCTTATCTTAATCATAGTTAACTGTTTGACTGGGTTACTTTGTAAAGAAAATTCTATATAATTCATTAATTATTATTACAGATAAAATGAACGTGACTGTTAAACATGATTAAAAATGGCTACACTTTTAAAACATGATGGGATATTACAGTATATACAGTAAAGCGCATTCAGAGAACATTGACTTTTTTCTTAATTTTTCGTGTGACAGCTTGATTAAAATTGGATTAAATAGTGTGTTAATTAGTGTGTACGCATGCACATGCAAGTGTGTGTGCATGTGTGTGCATGTGTGTGTGCTAGCACATGTAGACAAGCGTAGGTGTTTTTATGTATGGAGCCTAAATGAAATACCCATGTTCGTAGTTAAAGAACTTAATGTGGACAATGCTGTCAGATTGCCCTGACACACTTACAGCTGAGGTGAACTGCGACCGCTTCAAAATTACACAGAACAGGGCTTACATGTAATTTATGCGAGAGATTCTTCATACATAGTTAACACATTCTTGTGTAATTGACATTTCATGTATAAAGGGAAACCTAAGGTTGATGTAGGAAGGTGGAGGGGAAAAAACTGCATACTGACATTAACGCTGTCTTCCTATTGTCTTCACACTGACATCATGTTATTATACCACCAAGCCAAAGCCACTGAGAACAAAAGCCAGGACACTATAATTAACACCTTTGATTAGAAACTCATCATATAATGTTAGCCGGAAAGCAAGGCACAGATATATTCCATGTGTTCACGCACTTTCAAATACTTCATCAGATGGGCTAGATTTTGTTTCATATTTATGGACAGATTTTGTTTGCCTGCAATTCATGATATGTATATTGTGACTTGAATAAAACTGTATATGAAAATGTGTAGAAACTGCCTTTTCAAAGATTTCAAAGCAAACAATCATTGTGTAATATTGTGTTTCCAATTCCAGTATACACTGTATTATCTCACTCTAAGGGCTGGCTCAACAGAAACTAAAACTTCATCAGGGTTAATCTCCCCCCACTGAGCCGACCAGAACTTACTCATGTCAAACAGGTCCTTCTGCGGACTGTCTTTGGCTGTGCCTGCCATGCCCTTTGTCACATTCTCCGCCTCTGCCTGGAGTGCTGCCAGCACCTGGGCATCGATCTGCTGGGTGTTCACATATGTGGGCATCTCTCCTGTTTTTGGTGCTTGACTTTTACCCTCGGGCAGACTGTATATATCAAAGGATCCTGGACATTTGGAGAAAAAACAATCATAGAGTCATGCGGCTGAATAGATTAAATTCCACATACTGCAAAATTAAACATGGTGTATGTACTGTATTGTATAAATGGTGGACTGCATAACCCAGTGATTAAAAGGATCTGACAGGAGCTTCCTACCCTGTTGTATGAATATGGGCTTCCTCTCGTCTCCCCAGCTCTCTCCACAGTGCCGACCTTGGTAATATGTCTGATCTACCGAGCCTGGGCCCATCTGGGGACACGCAGATACACCACCGATTTTTAACATTAACAATACAAGAAATGCAAACCATATGTTAACATAAAAAACTGTTGAAAAGCAACATTATTTATGTAATCTTTTATGAGCAGTAAAATATTGAAAAATTAGCAAAAACTCTTTTAATCTCAACAATACCATCCAGGTAAGTTGCATTGTACCTGTCCTCCATCTGGTACTGCATTCTGATTGGACAGCCTGGTGTCAATGAAGCCTCCAGGCGGCGGCATCTTGCCAGGGATGTTGTTATAGTAAGGGTGTTCTCCTGACTCCTCTTCTTCCTCTGTCCATGGAAACTCCTCCATGTTTAATACCCTGAAGAGACAACACATGATCGTAACAGAGCAAACACTGAACAGCCATCAAAGTGGCATTAACTCCCTGTAAAGTGGAAAACGAGCAGCATCCATCCAGACTGGTAATACGCACATATGTAGGCCTGAAATACCCAGTAATACAATTAGCTTTGCTTCTCTTAAACATTAAATGTCAGATGTTAGAAAACCTTCTTCAGCTTAATGATACTAAATCCAAGGTTGCTGCATTTAACCACCATATGCAACCTGAAAAACCGACTTAAAATTAGAGTCAAGGCTCTCTGATGAGTGGGCTTTAATGGACTCAATGGTGCAAATCTTTCCTTTATTATAGTTAACTGTTTGACTATGTAACTTTGTTAGGAAAATTCTATAGAAATAATTTATTATTATTACAAATATAAAATGTGATTGTTAACCTAATTTAGTTTGAAGCTCATTAAAAATGGCTACACTATTCAAACATGTTGGGATATTATATACAGTAAAGCTCATTCAGAGAACATTGACTTTTTTCTTAATTTTGTGTGTGACAGCTTGATTAAAAATTGGATTAAATAGTGTGTTAATTAGTATGTTTGCAAGTGTGAGCATGTGTGTGTGTGTGTGTGTGTGTGTGTGTGTGCTAGCACATGTAGACAAGTGTAGGCGTTTTACTTAAAAGCAGTGACGGACACATTGATACAACGATGAATTAGTTTTACTGTGTAGATTAATTGTTCACATTGCTACAATACATTTTTGTCTTTACCTAATGATAGTAGCATACTGTTTGATGGATGACCTCAGTGTGTGTGTTTGTGTTTGTGTACCGTGATGCTCTCACCTGTCATGTGTGGAGGAGAGCTTGCTTGAGGGACACTGGAGATACTGCTGGAAGCGCAGGTCAAACGCCTGGCCGATTGTACTGATGACGTCCTGGGCCAGGCCGTCCGAACACTCCAGGATGTGACATGCTGACGGGGGGAGGAGCAGCAAATGACTCTTCAAAGCAGGTTGCATATGAGATGTGAGACAGCTACACACTGTAAAGCAACAAAGGAGTAAACACTTACCTCTTCTGTTTACTGGGTCCTTTGCTACGTAGGCAACATAATCTGTTGTATCCTAGAAAAAAAGAAAGATATATCAAGACTGTTAATGAAATAACTTTGCATTGACAGAACACAATCCCATTAATCTAAAATAAAATTACCTACCATTGACAAATTTTTTGCTTTTTTTAATAGAATAGAATAACTAAACACATAATGTAACAGTCAAAATGCAATACAAACTGTCACTTACTCACAGATTTGGTTATAAAATTGGATGCTACATTTAAAGAGGGATAGATTTGTATGGAGGTGGCCGTTGGTGATCTTGCTTGCATGCCAGTTAGTGTTTTAGTCTATTTTTATGTCTTTCAGGTAAACACAGATAACAAATATGTATTGCCTGTGTTGCCACGTTATTTGCTGCTCTGCAAATAAAGTGTAAGTGTGAATGCAAGCCAGCGTGTTCTCAAAGCAACACAAAATAACAACGGTGGAGGCCTTTTGAAAAATGTTACACCTGCCACATAACCATGTGTCATGGGAAAATGGCTTCATTATGATAAACCAAAAATATACCTCCTTGGACAGAATCTCCATTTGAAATAAAGACTCTGTCATCACATACTTTTGCTCACTTAAATGCTGGGACTATTTCTGTCACCAGTTAAAAGGCAAAACACCATGTTTTGCTAATAAAAACCTTTGAGAATTGAATGTAAACTTAATGTAAATGCAACATTTATCATAACGTAAAAATTATATTAGCTTACTATATTATCTATCAAAAATAATTCTGGTGTGTGTCCACTGTTTTCTATATTATGGGTCAGTGGCTTGCACAAAATCTGAGAGGAGAAGAGGCAAACATCATTAAAAGCGCTCTTCCAGGACGTCCTGGTGGCTCAATTCGCTGATGTGTTGAGCATGTAACTGCAACGTGAAATCTGACCTGGGATTTGTCTAAAGCACTGGACACATCACATGCAGAACAGTGCTGTTGACTTCCTTTCAGCACCACTGCTGACTGTAACATCTCTCATGATTCATGGTAGTGTATGACTGTTTTAGTATAGAGTCTGTTTTCTGATTTCACATACATAAACTCTTGATGCTGGTATTTGTATCATATCACCACAAAAGCAAGAGTGGCATTTCCATGACAGAACTTGTGTAACTTAGAGAGAATTTGACTGTCCGTACAAGGAAATGACCACACCAGTAGCTACTTGTATTAAATGCAGCGTTCATGTGAACTCAATATTTGTGAGCAATTTTGCAAGCAGAAATCCACATTTAAGCACTCACATGACTTAAAGGAACAAGAAAAGTTAATTCGCCACATGCACTGACTGTTTACATAAATTGATTACCACCTGTGATAAACTGTGTTGTGACTGGCTTGTACCCTGTGCAACGACGTCAGTGAAGATTACAGAGACAAAGCTGAGCAGCAGAGTGGTAGCTGCGAGCAGTATGGCTGTATGCTAGGAGAATGTTTCCATCTTCTCAGATGAAACAGAACAAATCACAGCATCGTTTTGGATAAAGGCAAGGACTTTACAGGAATCAATTAAATTGATAACACAGCGGCCCGGTGCTGAGTTTGCCCAAACTGTCAAAATGGCATGAAACTTGAGCACAGGAAATATGGCTTGAAGAGAAGACAGAGTCATTGTGTGTGGGGAATGAACTTTGCTCACTCCTTCAGGTTGTGTCTTTGCTAAAAAAACGTGTTTCTGTTTGCAGGCTGCAACACAACAACAAAGATTCATTTTGCAAGGGAGCAGTCACTGCGCTGGAGTTACTGGTCACTGGAGGTCCCTGTACACGTGGCTGTGCCATTTCTTTGCATGGGCAGTCCTCTTGTGCTCATTAGAGTTTTGACATGGAAAAGCCACCATACACATATATATGATGATCAACCCGCTAGTTCTACTGTTGTTCACTGTTGATTCCTACATGAGCACTGATGTAAATTTTAAGAGCAACAATCATTGTGGTCTCATGTATATTGTATCCACTTATGAAATATCACTTGGCAATTGAACACTGGGTCTGTTATTGAATAATTACCACAATAAATAATAGATGTTTTATAGTAAATGTTAAGGCTGCTATTTATCTATCCATTCATGGATAAGTACTATCAGGTTTGGCCGATTGTCAACACAAAGTCCCATTGTAAGCAAAAGCACAGAGTTAAGAACATGAACAATATTAAGTGTAAAAGTACACAAAGTTATATGTTGGCTGTTGTCACGGCTGCCAGACACAATGTAAGCATCCTATTTTCATTTTTTCATTATTCACCACTTTGAACTTGTAGCTCCTGAGATGATCGGTGTTGGGTGTTAGGTGCTAGGTCAAATTATATGGCAACTGTTAACTAAAAAGTTAGCTCAACAATGATTATTTAACAGTATTCTTAAAACACTGGCCACAGATTTTTACAATGATAATGATTTACTAGCTCAATAGGATGTAAAAACACATTGTTTCACACTTACATATATAATGAGTTAAGTTATAGAATTTTTAAGAGTTCATAAAATAAAGAAAAACTGTATTATGCACAAAGCAAGTCAGTTTGATAAAACCTTTGTTTTGTTTGAAGTGCTTTCATTTGCTAGAACTATTGAAGCTTTTGTTGTGATTTGTTACATGGATTCAGCCGCTCTATAGTATATCTACATTTTTATTCTAATTACACACACTAATATGTGGTGTCACGAGGCTGTCAGGAGCGACAAGCTATTACATATTTGTAAATTAAAAATGTTTCTCACACCTTTAACATACCTTGGATTGTATATTATGTGGTAATATAGGTTATAAATGAAAAAAATACATACTATACAATGAATTACATACTGTAGAGGCCAATGAGTTACTTACAGGGTCTCCACCTGATGCAAAGGAGATGGACTGCATATGATGGTTGGCTATGATCTGTCAGGAACAGAAAAAACAGAAGAATGAACATCAATTAATCAATGCTACCCCATACATGCATATGAGCTTGTCTCATTTCACTGGTTTTAGCCACTATTCAGCCTACAATAGACGGCTTTCAGCCTCTGGCAGACATATTAGAGGGCCTTAGCTCTTGGGCAACACTGGCTATGAATAGCTATTATTTTTAAAGCTACAACTTGATCAACAGAATCAAACAGACATGGATATTCTTACTGGGAATGGTTCAGTTTTGTGTTTAGAGCTCATCAGGAACGTCACACCATGTGCTCAGTTAACCATTACTGCCTTGTTGCAAATGCATATAATTTGCACACTAGCTAACACATGTAGTAGAAACTAGCATGTTGACTTTAACATTGGTTATTTTACTAATTTAGCCTACGGGCAATTTAAATAGCTAACAAAGCTAAAAACTCACTGTTTGTTTAGGTGAACTAGTCAGGTTAGCACCTGAGGGGCTAGGGTCACCAGACATCCCCGTTTTCTGGAGACAGATCCCACATTTCCAGATGGCATCACCAGGGGATATCTGGTGATTGGTAATTTTTACGTCAGCTACCCAGGTAACAGTTCTGTCTGAAATTACCTATTTTATTGTGCGAATTAACTCAGATATCCTGGAGTAATTTGAATACACCCAGCTTCCTGCATCTGGATTACAAGGGCCATATAACCACTGGTGGGGTAGAGCAGCATCACTCTTTAGACTAGATTAAATGAAACTTTATTGAATCCCGTGGAGAAATTAGGCCATTGCAGCAGCAAAAGTAATAGGATTCAGCAGGGAAAAAGACAAATAGAGTATAAGCACACTAATAGAATAGAGAATAAGCAATAAAAGTAAGAGATAGTGCATTTAGGCACAGTTTGGTGCCTAATGTATTAGACAAAATAGAGAAAATCAAGAAAATAGCGGAAAAAGAGCTGCTTCATCTGGTGTTACAATAGCTTTACAATACAAAGCCACTTACAGAAAGTTCTGCCTGTTTTGCTGTGCAGCAGGTAACGCTGTGTGGCATGTCTCTTGTTTACCACCATGACCCAGAAAAATATTTAACTGACTGGATGACAGACTGAAAAAACAACATGCATGGGTAAAATCAAATTGTCAAACTCTCTTGGTAGTACTACTACTTATTTCCCTTTATTTTCTTATTTTAACTCTTATCTTAACACATGAACCACAAATGTCCCCAGATTTGCTCCAAAAAGTCTGGTTGCTATAGCAATAGCTAATGATTTCCTCTATCAAAATAACCTAAATCTGGAGACAAATTTACCTTGTCAGACCATTCACTTTTACTCATAACAATAATGAACTGTCCTAAATTCATGCCACAACCGTGTTTTTCCGGTTTCTCTTATTTTCTAGTCTGGTTGATATTTATTCAGCAATTATTTGTGCACAGATAATTCTCCAATGGACCATCATGATGGCACAATATGTGACTTCTAGTAGGTTTGTGAGGCAACTGTAAAGGCTGTATTACAACTGTGTTAATATTTTTGTAATCGTACTATTATGAGTATAATTTATTTATATTACTATATTATAATAGCACTTCAACCTTTAACAGTAGCTTGCAGTAGGGATCTCCAAACTTTTTCATGTTCCAGACCCCAAGTTGGCTTTCATTAAGCCATAAGCCCCCATTTCAAGTGATTTTGGATCATGATATGAAGATATTTTGGTTTGTGTTAAAGCAATACTCCAACATTTGGGGCAATATGCCCTTTTGCCAACTTACCCAGACAGAGACAAGATGTTCAATACCATTTTCACTTCTGTACTCTGAAACAACTTTTTTTTAATTCAGTGTATCATGTATTTGAAATACACGTCTTGGAATATTTGAGAGTCATTTTAGAAGAAGTTAGATGGTAAGGAAGGAAGTATAGGTGGTAGAAGAACTATAGATGGTAGGAACTATAACCACCGGGCATATGTGTTCAGCGGTCTAACTTTTCCTAAAACAACTCTTGTTTTAAAAAATAATTTCAAGACATGTGTTTCAAATAGATACATTGCATAAATAAGACAGCTTTGGAGTTGCTGTAGGGTTTATTTTTTTCACTTTGATGGAGCTAGGCTAATGACTCCCATAGACTTCAAGTCTTTATGCTAAGCTAACACAAAATGCTAACCATTGGAACCGAACCAGTGGATGTACTGAGGTGAAAATGGTATCGAACGTTTTGTCTCAGTCTGGGTAAGTTGGCAAAAGGGGATATTGCCCAAAACATTGGAGCATTCCTTTGGGTATTAAACTGTTTATATGTCATAGACTGACAAATATATTAAAGTAATGAGATTAAAACATAATGTTGAAATAACCACTCCTTTTTTGCACTGTAGCAATTTGTAGTGAAATTAAATTATTCCGCATTTTGCTGAGGACCCCTTGGAGGCCCCTCAAGGACCCCCGTGGGTCCACAGACCCCACTTTGAACCCCACTAGCTTACATAAGTCCATAATAATTTGCAGAAGTTTGTAGACTGACCTGTTTGGAGTCAGGGGTCATCAGGTTGAGGCTACTGGTGGAGATGTTTAGGTTGATGGACATGCCAGCAAACTGCAGGTTGCTTTTTCCCAGGATACTGGACAGAGCTTTGGAAGGCGGCTGGTGGTATCAGGAGGACAACATGGGAAGGAAGAAAAAATTAAAATAAATACAGGAAATGATCAAATGGGATATTTTTCCAATATGGCATTTATCTTTTCTCTTGTTAGTTATATTGTTCATTGATGTAGTGATTTGCCACAACTAAATTAATACAGTTAAATCACTGTTATGCTAAAAATACTTACTAAAATACTTTAGTGGACAACGATTTAGATGAAGAGAAAAAGCAAAGATACCTGACAACATTAGCCAAATCCATTCAGAATTCTTAGCATCAGACTGATATCATCATGGTGCATTTATCATGCAGCCAAAATGACATGATCTTATAGCTTACATCTATTCTGAGAGAGAACGCAGTCAGCACTGATTTTGTATTATATACTCTTCTCTGACATTTGAACAAGCAGTGGAGAGCAAAGCAATGCTTCATTTCACACCCCACATTAAGACACAGTCTCCTCACACACTGCGGGTGTACATCATGTACATACACGCACACACAGACACAGACACACACACACTCATGCAAACACACACACACAGACACACACACACACAAGCTCAGCCTCCTGATCACAGATATTGTGCAGTACATGAGTCACTAAGCACTGCGCGCAGTGTGCAATGCATCGTGGGCTGGAGCTTCGCCCACGCACATACAGTCCCATACCTCTCCCTCTCTCTGCTCTCCCTCTCCTC
>OMKZ01055942.1:0-11792 GCA_900302535.1 Neoniphon sammara
GTCCCTATAGATTTTATCTAGCTTCCTGTTAAAATCTCCATAGTCGCTTATAAGGTTTAGTTATCGGACATACCGGACAGTGCAAAAAACAAAAAAAAAAAAAAACAAACAAACAAAAAAAACAAAAAACAAAAAAACAGGCCACTTTTAACATGCCCAGGTGCTCTACAGCTCTCTATGCTCTATACAGTGCCTTTATAATTCTCAACACCTGTGACTTTTCTAAACTGTGTTTTAGTACTGCTGTGGACCTGTGGTTTGTCAGTAACAGGGCCTGGACATGCTGCCGTAATATTACACTCCCCATAGTCTGCCTAGAATATACATGGTGGAGATGGGTTTACCTTTTTGAGGGCATATATAGCAAATGGCACCATTTTTAATTTAATGTGAGTGAGTGAGTTCTTTGAACACAGGTGGTTTTCTGAGGTGGCAATCTGAATCACTAGCAAGGGCCTGTTCTCTGCCCAACACATTGTTGGAGGGCCTGCTCTCCAGTGGCCCAGGCCCCAGTGCAACCGCACTGCCTACACTGTCTATATGTACGCCATTGAGTAGCCCAATTATTTGACCACATAAATAACACATAGCAGTTAATAAAATGCTAGCCTTTTTATCGACATTTGTGACATGATTTCGGGGAGAAGAGCTTGAGTATTCAACTGACTTCCTAAACACCTCCAACTGTCGAGCCTTCAGTCAGCTTACGTTCATTCAAAGACTACAGCCCATCACCATGTCTTATCTTTCTCTCTTCCTCAAATTGCATGTACAACCTTGGTATCAACAACCTCAGCTTGATATAACCCTGCTGCACTAGCAGAGCCAGATATCATAGTGTGGAGGGGCCTACAGAAAATCAGGTGGGCCACTTCCAAGACCATACTGCAATAGTGTTATGAGCTAAAATCTCACCATTACAAACATATTTGCCCATTTAATACAAGCCATAGGGCCCTATTTTTGTGCCCCTTGGCGGTAAAATGCCCAGTGCACACGAGGTGTGACAGCGAACATTTGGCATTTTGTTAACAACCCAGCAAACATCGTTTGGACGGTGACATTGTGTCCCCAGCCAAAAATGGTTCTGGTCGGACCCAAATTCTGCAACGTGGTTATGAGGCAGACGGCCAGATGGTGATGTTTTCACATCCGTTAATGGTCCTGTCAGACGCTCTCTCACAAACCAGGAAATATTGATCACATTATTCATGTGTGCATACCTGTGGACTACACATATGCATATTTTTGTTTCCATTTTGCAGAAAAGTTTAATTTGATCTGGTCTGTTTTTGGTTTTGAAATGTTTGTGAGCAGGCGTCCACAAGGGAACGTCCTTTGCACGTCCAATTTGGGTCCCATCCTGACACCAGTCTATACTTTTTCACAATCTGAATTAAGTGCACAAATTATGTGGATATGGGGTAACTTTTAGATAAAATGTATCAAAGCTAAGTGATCCGAATGTTTTTCCTATTATATTCTAAATAAGGCTATTTACCTTTATTGTGTTTAAGAAATATTGTGTAGAATTGCAGAAAATAGATAGATAGTACATTGTATTTTAATGTAAATCTGTAGCAATTGAAGAAAACATCATTTTATAATTGAAAGAATTCTTATTAGGTTCGTTCTTCAGTATAAAGTATTGCGCTGGATTTTGTACTTTGCAGTGTACTGTGAATTAAAAACCGTGCCCATGTAATGAGGGATCAAAACCAAATATGATTATGTAGTGATATCACATGATTTCCTTCTTCTCCCAAAGGGAAATACACCATTGTCTTTATATCACTTTATTGGACACTCCAAGGGATGGATATATACAATATATGGTTAGCATGTTATAACTGCTTAGACAAAGCAAATATCTGTTGGCAAAGACACCAGGCTTAGCAATGAAGAAAAACTAAAAACAGAAAATGTTTCAAATCTATTTACATAAAATACAAATCAAATATGTATCAAAGTTAACTGTAAGAAGTGTCAAAACCTTGTAGGTAATAAGGCAGTTATATGGAACATTTTTTGTTCCATATGACTGTTTTGTTACACGGAGGTAAGATTAATAACATCCTTTTCAGTGAGTAGTATCATAATTATTCAAAATAAAAAAGTTAAAGTTTAATATACAATACTGTTTCTTCAGAAGTAGTATGCTCCTGCAAAATGTCTGTTCATTACATTCTATCACGTGCCAAGGTTATCCTGGCAACATTATCATCAGACACCATGTTTCACAAAACCATAGTATAATAATCTCAAAGACACTATCAAATTGATTTCAAGGCAAAGCAACCTCTGCAATACTTGTTGAAAAGATAATGTTTCATGTTATACAGCAACAGTAAGAACATAAATTCTTCTGACTGGCTTTGTAACACAGTGAAAAATGTTCATGCCAGCACTGAACAGGCTACAGGAAGTCTTGAAAATACGTCTTACTTGCTCTTTCAGAAGGAAGGTGCAGGGATAATGTGGCTTAATTTTTGACACTGGGGTCTGAGAGATTCAAACCTGAGACACACTTTGCATTCAAATGCATTAGTAACAGCTAAACCCATAAAAACATTCAGTCACTGTTTCTCAAAAATATTCCCTTCACTTGATGCTCCTCATTTTTGTTTTTTGATGAGCAAATGCTGCTCAATATTTCAGCTTTGATTTTATATCAGCGTCCCTCAGGTGGAATACCACTTAGGCGTCTGAGAGATGTACCACCACCTTCTCAGTCTGTGGAGTATCATTGTCACCTAGTAATTCTGTTTCTGGCACTGACAAGTCCTCATTTTGGCCTAGCTCTTTCTGGGATGCCCCGTCAGCCAAGTCCTCATCGTTGGCCTTGGGGTCTTCATTGAGCAAAGCAGCTCGCTCTGTGCCAGAAGTGTTGGAGGGAGCAGTGGTGATATAGCCAGTAGAAGTGGATCCACTGCCACTGTGGTGTGAAGCAGCCTTGGTCACTATATGAGATGGGTGGGGCATCTGCTGGTGTGCTATCTGCATGGGGATCTGCATGGGGTAGAAGTTCTGCAGGTAAGGGTAGGCTGGCATGGCCTGATACCCATTGACAGGGATGTAGAGCGGTGGAGGCACCATTGGCCGATGCATTTGACCCTTCATGGACATGAATTGGGGCTGGGGGAAAGGTGAGCTCTTCTTAGGATTGTTGTAACGTGATGCATTTGCTGTGCTCATGCTGATGTTGCTGACAGGACTGGTGCTAAGGGAGCTGGTCTGGGTGGTGTTGCTAGTTCCAGAGGTCTGAGCAGAGCTGATGTAGTTGGATAGGTTTTCCCAAGTACGCAGACGTGTGTGGATATCCTTGAAGCGTGGCCTTCTTGCTGGGAATTCACTCCAGCACTCCAGCATGAGGGTGTAGATCCAGGCTGGGCAGTCGTCTGGAGAGGGCAGTAGCTGGTGGCCTTGCACCATCTCGATCACGTCCTGGTTGGAGTACCCACAGTATGGCTGTAGACCATAACTGAAGATCTCCCACAGCAATACACCATAAGACCAGATGTCAGTGTCAGTAGAGAACTTGCCGTACATAATAGCTTCAGGGGACATCCAGCGAATGGGGAATGGTTTTGTGCCCATAAGATTGTAGTAATCAGCTGAGTAAACATCTCGGAACAAGTCCAGATCCAGGATCTTGATGCTGAGTTTGTCGTAGACCAGAATGTTTCGGGCAGCAAGGTCTTTGTGGACCACTTGGTAGCTGGAAAGGTATTCCATGCCGGCAGCAATCTGGGTGATGATATGAAGAAAATCAGTGTGCTCTAGGGTGGACTTAACTGTCTTGTCGTCATCCGAGCTGCCCACGTCTGAGTTGGGGGAGTGCATCACTAAGAACTCATGCAGGTCACCTAGGCTGGAGTAGGTGAAGATCATACTCATTGGCTGCTCTTTGGTGACCATGCCCACCAGGCAGACAATATTTGGGTGCTGGAGACGACAGCGGAGCAAGGCTTCATGGCGGAATTCCTCACAGAGAGTGCCATCAGCCTTGTCCCTCAGCGTTTTGATGGCCACTACCTGGGTCTGCTCACTTGTTCCAGTGCCATACAGGTGGCCCTTGTAAACCTTGCCAAAATGGTCCTCACCAAGCTCTTCCATGAACCGTATTGCAGAGAGGTTGATCTCCCGCAGCTTGACCTGTATCCACAAAACAATGAATGAACCAGTTTCTTATTTAATCAAAGTGTGCAACTAAAGACAAAACTTACACTTAACAACAGCAATGCAGTAGTTCTTTCTTATTCAGTTAACAAACATGAAGAATATCGTGTCTGCATTGATAAAAATGCACTAGTAAAGGACTGTTTGTATAGTAGAATGCATATCCACAGAACTTTAGGTTTGCAATGCGTTCGGTGTCTCTGTTTTATGTTGCCTGCTTTGCTCCTTATGCAAAAATCATCATTTGCTATGTAAGGAATAATCCATGACGAGGTGGCCTTCTATTGAAAAACGACTGCTGCAGAGGGAAAGCCCCTCCTCAAAGGTCATTATTTCTCAATAGAGGACCACCGCAGAATGGATTATCTTGCTTATTACACAGCTTTACATTACAAAAGAAGTCAATACACCAACAGAAAATAATAAATCATTTTTAATAGCTCACAAGCTTCTGCTATGAAAAAAAATTCATTGCATTAGTTTATTTAGAGTGCCCACACCAACAACAGTAGTATAAGCAAAGAAATTACAGCAAAAAGTTTTCTTTGAAGGTACAGGTTCCTGTTGTGTTTACATTTCAAGGTTGCCAAGTATGACAAACAGGCAAGCTGTTGTCTGGATTGGAGCAAAGTATCTTTCTCCACTTTTCCCTATCTGGTTGGAGCCCAGTGGCTTAGTAAATCTTAATGATCAAAATGTCTTTTTTACACTAGGTGTTGTGAGCCAGTAGCTTTCTAACATTAGCTAACAACACATAGCAGCAAGGCTTTGTAAAGTATAGATGTGGTGAATTATGGAATGTATATACCGATGTCTTATGTGTGTCGTACCTGATGTTTTGGCTGGTTCAGTAGTGGTAACTCCGTATCCTGGTTGGGCGAGTTAGTGAGGTGGCAGCGAGATGGTGTGTCAGTTGACACCTTTTGCTTGTTGCGACACATACAGACCAGAAAGAAGAGGCATGCGACTACCAATGGGATGGCAATGCTAGGGATCAGGATGTATATGATCTCCCTCTTTGGGTTCTCTGGAGGCTCTGCAGGATAAAATGCATGATGGTCACTACTGAGCAATACATTATTGTAATCTAGTAAATAGATCTGGTTAGTTCCTTGGACTCGTAGATAATAATATTCACATCATTTTGCTTTTTGATGTCCTTAATATATAAATATATGAACTTGAACTTAATGCATTAACAGTGACCTCAGTATACCACATTACTACTACTCCCACTGATAAAGGCAGATTTTCCTCAAGTCCAAGGAACGCTACACCAAACAACTAACAAAATACCTTTAGATGTCTTGTGCTTCATAATTAAGGTTATGCTTAACAATTTAAAAGTTGATGGCCCTGCATTGGTCTGATTGGTTTTACCTTGAATCACTAAAAGTACTAAATGTTGTTGACTTTAGAGGATATGTTAATACCAGCCTGAGTGGAGTGTACAAAATATAGACAGATTCATAGTAGTGTCTGGTGGGATATTGCCATTGATAAACCACTGATAAATGGGAAACATTTATGAAATGGTTAGGGTTAGGGATGATCACAAGAAGTCATTAACAAAGGGTAAAACCATTGAGTCATAGCACATCTTTTAGCCAGTAAATGTAATGAAGCCAGTGGTACTAGCTCGCTTTAAATGGTATGAATTTATTTTATGTTTCTGAACTGCTGCATAATGTGCTTTAGGCAGGCTAAATAAAATTTCCATTGCATCTACAGAGTACCTTTACTGCACCTCTTTTTTCACTTTCTGCATAATATGAATAAATATACGGCTGCAAAGACAGAGCATCCAGCCATCGGCCAGTGTGTCATTTCCACTGACCTCCAATTGAACCACTGCCCATCACCGTAACTCACTAAAGGTATTGTATGTGGAGACACAGAAGAGTGGGGTGCTCTTCAGTCAGTTACAGTCAATGTAGCATCCTTACAGTCAGAATTACCCAATTTAGAGCCCAGGTGTATGGTATGTGACCACAGGAGCGTTTTTAAATGCGAGGGGTCGTGCCCATAGATGTATTAAATGAACTATGTAGTTGCTGAACCTGTCTTCACTTTTGATTGACAACAGTTAGTTTAAAATTTTTGCAGGAATTTCCAGAGAGACGCCCCGTGATTTGCATGAAGTAGCCTAGACCTCAACTTTATTCAAATAAAGAGCCGCCAACCTGACCAACCTTACCAGCAACTGTATAGTTAATTTCTCGCCTCAAATGTTTTCAGAAACACGTTTCAATGGACTGTTTTAGTAATAGAAGAGAAAGTTTCCAAAAGAGCTGCCATGTTGGTCCGGTTTGAAATCCGGGAGAAGACAGCCCACCAGTGAAAGCGTTCGTCCAATCCGGTGCAACTAGGAAGTGTTTGCGCAGTTGTAGGAGGGTGTGTATGTTTTCCTTCTTGGTCAGGAGGTCAGTAGTTATGGAGGAAAAATTAATAACTGCTGTGTCAAGATTTCCAATCTTGTATGATGCTTCTTGTATTGGTTTCCTGTAAGGAGATCACCTGCCAATCATCTATCATGATACCGCCTATGGGCACGCCCATCAAGTGTCCAAAGCTGGGAAGCAGCGCGACCCCTCGCGTTTAAAAATGCTCCTGTGGACATGTACCATAAGTTTGACTTTTGGTAGTCCTTACACACACCTTCATTCATGTTGGCTCAGTAACTCATTATACTCTTCGATCTATTTTGAAACTGCTTAGCTTTCATCCTAATGAATTTCATATTATCACTCATATAACCCCTAATATAATGCATGTCACTTCCTGGAATGTGTAATAAAACACTTATATGAGAGAAGTAGCTTGTGTTTTGTGTGTATTACATTATCACCTGTTACTGCATTGTCCAAAATTGCAGTTAACACAGGTGGTTTTTCAAACCACATTTTACAATATTACAGAACACAGTGTGGTACTTACTGCAGGATTGGATGTCACACAGGTCCACCCTGACTTGAGGGTCCAGTGTGAAGCACCAGGGTGCTTCCATCTGGCCACCAGGGTTACGACAGAAGTTGTGGCCCCCCCGGAGCTCAGGATATTCTACTGGGGAAAGGAAATGGCTGTGGGGGTACTGGGCACTCCAAGGTTGGCACAGGTACCCCGATTTGGTGATGCTGACTGTGCCCCTGTAGTCAGCCCCACTTCCATTGTAGCAGCTGTGGTCTGTTGGGGAATCTTTAAAAACAGGCTCAGAGTCAGTTTGCATGTTCCCAAATTTTGAAGTGCTATACAATACACATAATTTGGGTATAAAGCATTAAAATTGTGTGGGTCTACAAAACTTCAGCTGGTCACAGATTTAATTGGTCTGTTCTGGATAATAATAATAGTATATACTACTACTACTACTAATAATAGTATATAGTAATATAAAATATTCATATTAATATTCATATTAATTAACATTAAGTCAAACTGTGAATACCAAAACACAGGAAAAACTGGTATCACTATTTGGACCAATGTTAATATTCAACTTAGTATCAACTTTGTATCAACTTTTTCAACCTAACCCTAACCCGAAATGATATAAAGGTTGGTAAGTTAAAAGTAGACTGATTTATGAGTCTATTGATGACTGAATCTATTGATACTAAGTTTAGTATTTACACTGGATAGGTTGATATGAAGTTAAGTATGTACATTTAATCAATTGTGAAACTCAACTAATACAAAGTTAATAGTAAGATGAATAGTAATATTGGACAGTCCAAATAATTTTTCACCAAAATGTTAAATAGATGTCCTTTATTGTCCCTGTTTAAGTTGTCAGCCCTATTCCTGAGGCATGATGTAGACCAAATACCCACACTGTAAACAAACTAGGACTGCTTGCTTTAATCACTTGGTGGGACCAAGTGATCCAAGCTAGCAGTCCTAGTGACAGGAAGTAAATCTCTGATGCAGCTTTATTTACAGCGCAACTAGAGAGTTGAATTCCTTCCTGATTGGACAAAACTGTCTACCAAAACTTTGATCTCCCTTGCCTGATTCCTGGTTGGTCTCAATATGTTTTAAGTAATCTTGTATCTTCCACACTTAATATCATTAGCAGATCATGTTAAAGGATGTCTCATACCTGTCAAATCTGTCAAAATTATTTATGTTCATTATGTTTTTTCCTAATAAACAACAAAGAATATTTCCTATATCACTAATTCCTTGAGGGAATCCAAGTGGGTCTCCAGAAAGATGGACAATAATTTATTTTACTCCCTTGAAGTTAGCACAATGACATGTATAAGGATTGCCATATTTCTAATAGGTTTCACTCTCCACCCTGGTGGCATCACTTCATCACCGGTATATACAATTATGACTGTATATCCAATCAACCTAGCAACAAAATAGATAGGGTCCGTATCTTAAAAATCACTCTAAAACAATATAACTGGTGTTTTCAAAGTGTGTGTGTGTGTGTGTGTGTGTGTGTGTGTGTGTGTGTGTGTGAGTGAGTGAGACCACTGTCTGTTACAACTGTGAATGAAACTTCACTTTAATGTAATAAGCCATAAATGTGATATCAGTATGTAGCTAACACAGTAATACATCTCAGTTAATATGATGGAATTCATACATACACACTACATTCATATTCATACATACACACATACACATCTAACAGAATCACATTTATCTCTTAATGTTATATATCCTTGGGTTTTATTACATTTAAGACCTCACTTGTAAAGTATTTACTTCAATATATAATCAAATTAATTTTAATAGCAGAGCATACTACATGGAAAATGAGACCATCCTGGTGCCAACTGGTTAATCCAATGTGTCTCTTTCTTTGACACCTTTCACACAGGGTATTTCGTGCTAGTTATGCCCAGACTATACCTGGAAGGAATTTATCCACATTACATTTGTTTATCAAAAATACAACTTCAGAAGCTGAATTGAATGCGGATTATTATGGAGAGTTGTCAGTTATTACACTTCATTTACACTGACAACTCTCCATAATAATCATAATAAGCAGATAATTGCTTTACTCAAAAAACAGGTAATTGCTTTACTCACAGTATTGGCAACCGTGGTATTATTGTGCACATGCAAATGTAGCCTTATATGACCAACTGAATATAACCTTATTAATCACTTAAAGCTGCATTAAGCAATTTTTGACCACTAGATGGTGCCAAGAGTACAAACTCTATTTGTAAATAAAAAAACCTTTTCCTCCTTTCCTTATTTACATTGCAGATCAACTGTAGAAACCAAAAGTAAAGATAAAAGTGTGTGTGTGTGTGTGTGTGTGTGTGTGTGTGTGTTTTTGTCTGTTTTTGTTGGAAACAAGGATGACCTTTTATTTTGGCAAAACTCCTGTTGGATTATTTGGATTACTCTGTCTCTGAGCTTCAATTAAAAAATGTGGTTGATCCTCGACTGCAAGGTAAGGTTTGAATTAACCTCTTCTGTCGCTGCATTGCTGACTTGGGAGGCTTTGTTTGTTTGGGGCTCGGAGTGAGTCATTTTAGTGCTTTTTAAACTGGATTATACATATTACACTTGTGCGATGGCATACATGTTGAAATTTCAACATGTAGCTCTTATATTTGTAGTTTGTAGTTGTAGTTTGTAGTTGTTAATATGTAAGAAAAAGTAGGCTACTTTTCTACAAAGAATATTATAAATCTACATGCCTTGATGATGTCATTCTTTGTATAGTCTGCCCATCAATTGTTTTAAACATATTTGACCGAAATTTCTCCCATTTATCTGGGACGTTGAAATCTTCCAGGACACATGGAACGACACCAATTTTTTGTAATGGAAACCCTGCATATTATGTCTATTGAACTATTGAACTAACTTATCTAGCTAACCAAAACCATGCATCTTTACCATGTGTTTCAAAATATATATAGCATTACTTGTAGACTGATTAAAAATGATACACTACTAAAAATATGAGTCAACTTTGGAGACAGAATGGATGACAGTTGTATATTGGCTTTTAGCTCATCATTATTACACTGTCAATCCAGTTATGACATTTGAGAACTAAAATTTTCAGTCTTCCCTTTAATGTAGTAAAACCTTTCAAAAGGATTAAAAATATTACATAAATTATATTGATATCATTGTCACACTATTAGCTGCAAACTATTATGTTGATGCCTTATTACATTAAAGTTAATTTATTGCATCAACATTTGTAACATTTATATGTATGTTCAGGCTATGCTAGTGTGTATGTGTGATGAGGCGTCCACCTACAAGGGCCCAGCTTTTCTGCAGGTACTCCTATCCTCATGCAGGAGGCAGCATCAGGTGAGCCTGGCTGTGGCAGTACGTGGCAGCGGGGCAGCTCCAGTTGCATGAGGATCATGGGATTAGATCGGGCAATGATGTACTCAGCATGGCACAAGTCATTCTCCAGTGCCTCGCATTCATCCCGGCAGAGCTGACGCTGCCGAGGACCGCGTGATCCCTCATCACACAGAGGGAAAACATAGTGGCAGAAGGATGGGATGGCAAACTTGGAGCACTGGTCCGACAAGTGGGTGGAGGTCCCAATCATAGTGAATGCAGCTTGAAGGGAGAAAACAGAGAAAAAAAAGCATATACGAATTATGCCTCACTTCCTTTTTGTGTGTCTTTTCCATCAACATTATTTGTGTACCATGGCTAAATGGTATGCAGTTTCAAAGCTACATGCAAAGCTACAGACATTATCTAGGAAGTTCATATAAATTGTTTGCAAAATTGAGACTGAATTAACTTGGCAGAAATAGCAAAAAATAGGTCTTGCATAAAATTCAAAATTGTGGAAAAGCTATGACAGTAGAAATGAAAGCCCACATGCACAATGGAATTGTCATGATTCAATCTGAATCACTAACACAAACTGATTCCGGGCGTCATGGTTGAGGACCTAGGGTCAAATTATAAATTTGTGTTGAAGTGTCACTGTAGCTATGCCATAGTGGCCTACACCAGTGTGAACATTTATAGTTCCGCACTGTGTGCATACTGAGCTGACTGCTGAAACACTGGACAACAGCACTGACAGCAGACACACTGTCATTAAATAAACTAAACTTCATTTATATAATACTTTTCAAAACCTGGGTTACAAAGTGCTTTACAAAAGGATTAAAGTTTAAAATATTCATTAGTCAAAAGACATTAAACAGGAGACGTCAGTCAAGTAATAAACCCAAAAACAATTAGAAAAATCATATAAATCAATATAGTGTACATGATAAACTCAAACACAAAAAGATTCAGAAAAATGATAGAGCTTCAGCTGTGACTTAAAACACTCAAGAGTGTTTGCTGACCTGACCCCCAGGGGGGTTGAATTGAATCTTAAATTTAATTCGGAGTTAATGTAATGAAATCAGAACTGGGGTGATATGAGAACAATGTGAAGTGAGTAATCCTGCTGCAGAGTTTTGGACTATATAGGGCAGTAGCCTCTTGGTGGAAGTATTCTGACAATATTCCTTAGGTGAAAGTAACAGGACAGAATAACTGTCTTGATATGTCAAATTTCAACTGATAGCCACCTAGGTTTCAGAGACAGATTTACCCCCTCCTAGAAAAAAAACAATAACAAAAAAAAAAAAAAAAAAAAA
>OMKZ01055943.1:6618-16651 GCA_900302535.1 Neoniphon sammara
ACAGCCTACAGTCCTGCACTTTTCAAAATAATTCATGTTATGTATCTGATGGTAATGCACACTGATTGAAAAGTGTGTTGAAAATATGTGCAGAATTTGGATGGAAACATCCTGACTGTCTCGCTTGTCTTGAGAACTCTTATTTCCTGCGACGCTCTGGTCTACACTCTTATATTTACACACATTCACATGAGGGAGCGGCTCAGCACAACCACAGGCTTCTACTGCTGGCAAAAAACAAACAAAAAACAAACAAAAAAAAAAGGTCATTAGTTTGCAGCTGTTTGAGGCCGCCTGAATCAAAAGGAATAAGTTCAGCTGCTGTTGAAGAATGGATAGTCAGTTATAAATTTATTCAGTGATATCAGCAGTGACCACACAGACCAGTCCGACACCAGTATGTAAAGTAAATCCTGTCAGCTGGTGCAGGAGGCACAGAGTTCAACGCCTGGAGGAGGTGAAATCCCATCCCATTAAAACTTCTCAAGGAAATATTTAAAATTCAATTCCTCTTTCAGACTTCTGAAATCAAAGATTCAAAAGGCTTCTCTTCAGCGTCTGAGGAAATTCAAATGGCCACTGGGAGCTGACCAGTGCAGCCAGTCTTCTGCTGAGCCGCTCCACTGGGGCAGATGAACGCTGAGTGCCTTGCTCAAGGGCAAACTGCTGGTAGTTATAATGGGATCATTAGCTTTACCCACACCATTTACTTTACCCAGTCCCATCTGTCCCCCCTCTGCACTGTGCACTGTGTAATAAAGCAGAAATAACATAAAGCAGACTGTAAAATAACGGCTTTATGTGCACAGCGCTGCCTTCTGCTGCAGCTTTTCCGATGAAACCAGACTTTTTACGAGGTGCACTCTCGGGATTTGAACTCATTTATTTCCAGGTCTAACACGTTGTATTTTCTGCAGTGTGTTTGCACCTGGTCAGTGTTTTGGATGTATGTACACTTCCTCCTGGCTGTGAATTTAAAAGTACAATCCCACACCTGTTCCCTGCAGGAGAGGAAACCAGCTGCCGGGGTATTAAAACAGATTTGAGCAATAAAATGAGAAAGTCTAAACTCACTAGTCTAAACTCACTTGCTTACACAAGATTTCCTCAGCTAATTAAGTGCCAAAGTTGCCGTCCCAGCCATATTTTGTGGAGCAGGAACTTGTGGGGAAGCCTTTGGGGGAAAAACTAAGATGTAGGATTTCCTGCCTCATCTTCACAGTTTGTGTAAAATTAGCTAATTGGGGCTAACTGAGGGAAGAAACTGATTTTCTGTCTCCTCTGGAGTTTGTTGTGCTTTGACTGCAGAGCTGCTGCAAGGAAACCAGTGCAGGGGTGAGACGAGGCTGGAGAACAGAGCTTCAGACCTGAAGGTTGCCGGTTCAAAACCCACTGAAAATCTGGTTGGAGAAAGAGGGATGAACGACACCTCATATTTGTTTAACAAGCTGCACAAGGTACAAGTCTGCCTTTGTTGGATGTGCACTTCACTTTGCTTAATTTGCACACATGTTGATGTTGTCACAGTGCTTAGTTGCCATATTTAGCACACATGTTACTAGCAATCAGCCCTGTTGACTGTTGACTGTTTAAGTAGATTGTACATCCTTTTTTCAGTGTTTAAGACTCGTGCACAAAAAGAAGAAAAACACTGGAAATGTAAGTGGAAATAGTGGATCCAATTTACTTGGTGATATGAAGTCAAATAATTACAAGAAAAAACAAGTATCACAATAAATTGAATGTGATAAATTTTAGTAAATAAATAATAAGGAAATTATATTTTCATGTAGAAATTAAACAAAAGAGTCTGGTTTGATTTACAGGGTCAAATATTTTTTTTCAGTGTGTGCAGTTTCTGTTTCACTTGGTTTTAGTGTTTTAACAGTTTAATGTGGTCTTCCTTTTATTGTTTGTATCTTTATTTTCCGTTTATTTTTCTGTTTTGGGGTCTTACTGTTATTGTGGGATGATGCCCTTCCTGCAAGCCATGCAAAACTGAAAAGAACTGACCTGAACTCAAGGAGCGTTGCTGGTTTGAATCCCAAACTGTCTGGAAAACAATATAGTAAGGAGGAATTGGAATGATAAAATGTTCTCTCTCTCCTACACTGCAAAAAAAAAATCTCCATGTTCCCAAGTCCTTCAGTCTCCTCTTCAGTGTTCAAATCTTGTTTTTCTTCCAACAAGGTCAAAAATCTGCCAGTGGGATGAGATAATCCCACTTGTTTCCAATGCAGTTTCACTTGTTTGAGGAATCTTTCTGAGAACAAGTCTAAATCTGTTGAAACAAGGCAGAATAAGGCAGATCAGCCCACTAGGATCAAGAAAATGACACTTGATTCAAGAAAATTCTGGAAACAAGTTGATTAGCATTGGAAACAAGTGGGATTATCTCATCCCACTGGCAGATTTTTGACCTTGTTGGAAGAAAAACAAGATTTGAACACTGAAGAGGAGACTGAAGGACTAAGAGATCACATGTGTTTCCTAAGTTTTCATTCATCCAATCACAAACTCTGCTGACATCAGCAGCAGTTGTGTTGGATGGTGAAACCTCGTCTGTTCAAATGCTCACAGGATTTCAACACGTCCGTCCCATCTGCCGTTCTCTACGTCGCCTGGCAGTACAGTGACACTTTGAGCATTTTGGGGACGCAGACTTGACTGGCGTACAGGTGTGTGTGTGTGTGTTTGTTTTGTCATGAACGGACGTTAAATGTCAGTTATGTTCTGGCGTGTTGTATGAAGCACTTGGATTTGAAAGTTTGAACAGATGTGGGTTCTGGAGAGAAAAATCCCTGCGATGTTTCTGCTTGTGATTGACGGTGCCCACATGTGTGTTTGTCACCCAAACTTTCCAACCATCAATGTCATGTGCAAAGTTTATTTTCTGAAATGTTGCACATCCATTTTTAGGAAAATAAATCACTGACTTTTTCAAAAATACAGAAGAATAGAAAGTTTGATTCTTCAGAGCCGATGTCACTTTTGTCCAACCAAATTTCTGATTTTGGGACAAAACTCTTTTCAGCTGTTTCTTGGTTGCAGAATTTTACTTTTGCAGGAATATTTATGCTTGGCAATCACCTTAACTCACCCTGGCTTATTTGCCCAAGATTTCATTCACACTGTTAATGACTGTAGGATCTATTAATACCTGCTACACCGGGGTGTCGCTGCCAAACTGAGGACTTGGCAGTGAAGGAGAGCTTGATAAGAAGACACATGCAAAGCCAAGGACCTTTTTTATTAATAGCTGGAATTTAAGTTTGTTATTAATAAAGTGAAACCCTGAGAGAGAGAGAGAGAGAGAGAGAGAGAGAGAGAGATGCCTGAATATTTTTCCCTCATTCCCTCAGTGTCTTCATATTCGAATCTGGCATTTTATTCCCCAGTAATAAAGTTATTATATTCATCTGGATTGTGAGTCAAATTACCAACTGGCAGTGTTACCATGGTTACAAACGCTCTCTGGCATACTAGCTCACCCAGAGAGCTTACTTTGAAAATAAACTTTGGCAAGTGTGACTGACATGGAAGTGGCACAAAGAATTTTACTGCCTAATTAAATTTTATAATTTTATTACAAAAGTTTCAGTCATTGAAAGTCAAATGACCTGTTCTTAGGAGACATTTTAATGCCAAAAAAAAGTAACAAAAACCATTTTCTTGTTTATTTTCTTGATTTTCTCATATAAATAAAGATAAACTGACAGCACTGACTGAATTAGCAACTTGCCAAAAATGCCAATGCAGCAGAATGTGCAGGTTTCTGAAAGACAAACTGAAGAACTAAAGATTTTTAATGCTACCTGGAATTCAATTTAAAACCATTATGTGATTAAAAAAAAAGAAAAGAAGCTGCCAAAGTTTCTGAGGCTATGAACAGGCAGGAATAGAAACAGCAGGAAAGTCCAACTGTGTTTATCAGACTGTATCAGTCACTCTCACCTCGGTCTCACTGAGCCTCTTGGTGAGTCTTGAGCTGATCAGAGAGCCAACAGGCCGAGTGAAGACGCATCCAAGACACACTGGGGCTGGATTTGAATCAGATTTCTCAAACCACCTCAGGAAGAGTCGCAATCTGGCTGCAATCTGGCCATGTGTAAATGAGTCAGACGACGCAAGTCGCATACGTCATCCAAACTCCACCTAAAACACCGAGTCTGGACCTGCAGCAGAGCCAGCAGGAGACAGACCAGCTGCTGAGGAGCTGAATTCACGGGAGCAATCCACTCAGAACCTGGTTTGTCAGGATTTTACCAGTTCGTCTGTGATCTGGTCTGCCATCTCTGACAAACAGGACATGTGACCCGGGCAATTTTAAATAAAGAATGAACTCCAACATGACACACCACAGGCACACTGGGCGTGCAAATAGAGCGCACCCAGAGTCATCACAGTGGTCTCTGCATTGCACGTGGTCTCTGTTCTGGATTCAAATAAGAAACCTGAACTCGAGATGAAAAAGTCTGACTTGTGATTACATTTTAAAACTTTAGTGAGGCTTGGAATTGTGATCGTTTAATTAGATAGATAGATAGATAGATAGATAGATAGATAGATAGATAGATAGATAGATAGATGTACTTTATTTATCCCAAGCTGGGAAATTCTTGTGTTACAGCAACAGGAGACATAAAAATAAAATTAAAAAGAATAAAATTAAAAAGAAAAAATACACATATATACAATACACAATAATATACAATAAAGACTAAAAAATATAAACATCTAAACGTCTAACACACTTTTGAAGAACACGCAGATATTCATTTGATATGAATAGAAAATTTTCTATAAATAAATACAAGTTTCTGTAAATGTACAGACTGTGAAATGTTTACAGCAGTAGTTGTTGAGTATTTTTGTGGTGGGCTGAGCAGTCGGGCACGGCGATGAATTTTCATTGGGTGAAAAAATACAAAAACATTAAGTATGAAAAACTTGCAGCAGTGTGAACTGCACGGCTCCCCTCACCTGATGCAATTTTCATCTTTTCTTTCTCTGTTCAGGCTTGGAAACCTTTTACTAATCTAAGTAAACATCTCTGGTGAGTTATTCACCATCTCATCTCCACTCTCGTTTTCTCTGCACCTCCATGTCTTTCTTTCCATTTTTTACCACAACCTCTCTGAATCTGAGCCAAGTGCTCAGCTCCAGCTCGCTAGTTGAAATTGTAGTTTTGATTTGGAAAGTGGTGGGGACATACATTTGACAGGGGGTCATGTGTCCACTCCCAGAAAATTTAGGATTTTTTTTTCATTTCTACATAATGTACTATGACTATGTAGAACTTTCTTGAAGACAATAAAGTTTAGAAATTATAGGTACAATCACAGCATTTGAACTTTGAAATTCAAAATATGACTGGTATGGATACAAACATGCACATCACTTAGATTTGATCATTTTTGTGTCGTGACCATTTTATTTTTTTACCAGATGGGAAAACAACACAATGAATGAAGTTTTACTTTATACAATCAACACATATTTCTTTGTCTGCTAGGTCTGGTCAACATAGGGTTACAGTTAGCTCACAGTATAAATACTCACATGGTCACCTCTTTGTCCTCTCTGCCTGGCCTGGGCTCTGTCCCTCTTTCTCCCTGATGCCTTTATGAACAACCACCATGTAATTACACTGTCACTATTGAGAACCATATTGTGGCTCTTTGAGATAACATTACACAGGCCCCACATGATTCAGGATGTAGCACAGAAAATTGTATGTACTATGGAAAAACTGTATCATGTACCATGCAGAATATCACTCCAAATTTCCTACAGTTGTGTATCGCCACCACTACCTATGAATAAACGAGTCTGAATCAAAGCCATGGAGGCAGAGTTTGGCTATATGACCTGGATATAGTATTTCAGCCTTTTACAATTTCAGTATAAATGCTTACCTGGTCACCTCTTTCTCCTCTTTCTGCCTGGCCTCTCTCTCTCTCTCTCTCTCTCTCTCTCTCTCTCCCTGCCTCTCTCTTTCTCTGATACCTGTATGGACAACCACTATGTAATTACACTGTCACTATGACAACCATTTATCTAGTTTTGGCCTTGCATTTTGCACATCGGATATTTATTTATTTGTTTCGTTATTTATTTATTCATTCATTCATTCATAACAATGAAATCAGAAAGATTAGCTCAGTGAGATAACATTACAGCACACAGGTCTGTCTCTAATACCTGTTCTGACAACCACTGAGCGATACACCTCAACTTGGGGGGGGTTACAGTAAGAGTTTGCAGGGTAGGTATGCAGGCAGCCATACTGATGCTATCTGGGCAAAGACAATAGTGCCAGCATGAGAAGAGGAACAGTTAATGTTAGCCAAGTCAAAAGTAATAGCAGAAAATCTGCCTACAGCACACCCTGTCACCGCATTTAGTTTGCTACCAAACTTCATTGTTAGTGAAATAGACTAGGTTGTTGACCATAATCTTAGCAAGACCTTTCATATCACCAAATGTGTTTAATTTGATACCAGTACCATAATGTTACGATCACAGAGGGAAAATCACCTGCTACACAACAGTCAGATTGTCTTGTGTTCTACAGTCTTTCTGTCCTCTGGTCGCACTGCGCTGTTTTTCAAACCGCACTCCACCAATCACAGCGCTGCATGTAAAGGAGGCGGGAAGAAAGCAAACAAACACCAATAGAAACTCTGTCAACTCTGTGTGGCACCACGAGAAGTTAACCCTTTGTAGAGCCATGCAAATTCTATTTTATTTAAACGCATACGAAACTAATATCGAATTAGTGGTGGGGACATTTTTAGGTAATCGGAAAAGTGGTAGGGACATGTCCCTACTGTCCCTACTGTAAATTACGCCCATGTATCATGTCATAGATTTTTTTTTATGTTTTATGTTTTATAATCTGTTTTGTTGTTCTCGGCTTTCTCTTGAAAAACAGACCTCAGTCTCAGTGAAACAACCTGATTGTATAAAGGGCAAAGGAAAATAAAACGTTGTGTAACAGCTAAGTTGAGGCTTTGTTTTGATTTCATGAAGCCAATTACAAGTGTCTCTGCCTCTATTTTCTTTATGAGTCTGATTGTGTGTACCTTTGGGGGTTTGTGTCTGTGTTTCTCGCTGTGCCTTTCTGTCTGATCCATCTTTATATTTGTTTATCTGTCTCCTTCTTTCTGCCTCTCTCTCTCTCTCTCTCTCTCTCTGTGCTTGTCTATACCTCGCTCGCCCAGCTCCTCTTTCTGCCCTTGAAGGAGAATGCACTGAAAAACAAGCAGCATAAACAACCTCGCTCTTCCTACCTCGACATTCCTCCCCTCTCCTTCTCTTCTACACTTGTTTTCATACATCACTGTTTGTGTGTGTGTGTGTGTGTGTGTTTGCAGCCTTGTGGAAAAAAAAACTCTCAATATGTTGTATCGTTGGCCTTTGGCTCTAAAAGAGCGTCAGGGACTTGAAACTTTACCGTCATCAAGAAAACAAACAACTTGATGCCTGAAGTTCAGCAAAGTCTCTCTGGCAACTTTCAAGCGTCTGTGGAAGGAACACGGCTGTAACATCATTATCAACATGGAGCATGTTTCTGCACAGTAACACTGATAAATATTTCAGATGTAACAGTTTACATGGTTCGAATAAAGCGATTTGTCTGATAACTTCATATAGCTCTACATGTATTGAAATAAAGTCAGGACTATTATTGCAAATTCATGATCGTGATATTATTGCAAATGTGCGCTTAAAATGCAAATGTGCACCCAGATTTTCAAATGCATATTCACATTTGCAAATGTGTACTGAGATCTGCGAATGTGGACTGAAATTTTGAAATGTGTAATGAAATTTGCAAAAGTGTATTGAAAATGCAAACGTGTAACCAGATTTGAAGATTTTCAAATGTGTAATGAAATTAGCAAATGTGTAATAAAATGTGCAAATGTATATTGAAACGCTAATGTGTATCCAGATATGCAAATGCATATTAGCATTCGCAAATGTTTAATGAGATTTGTGTACAGAGAATCATGAATATTATCAAAATATTAATAAAAAAAAAGTTTCCAGACTTGGCACCATATAAGTACTAGATCATGTTTCATTTAACTCAGGCTAAATTCCCTCGCATTTGCAAGTTACCGTCAAGCTATTTGTGAATTTTGTCTTTCCTTTGGCACACTCAGATTTGTGCTGAAATCTGTGTGGAGCAGTGCAGCTACGGCGTACCAGGAGGGGGCGCCAGGGCCTCAACCTCTTGGGACTTGATCCAATTGGCTCTGAGACTCAGCCATGGTTAAACAAAAAAATAATAATAATATATATGAGAACCCAAATTATCACCTTTTTGGTTTTCTAATTCAAAAACATCTTTGCAGATCCAAACACACATTTGCAGACATGGACTCACATTTGCAATTCTCATCACACATTTGTAAATGTCAAAACACATTTTACAAATCCAGGTACACCTTTGGAAAACCTCAGGAGACAGCTGCAAATATCACGTTATGCATTTCCAATAATAAAGTAATGGTACTTCCATATCCATGCACTGCACCATTTTATTTGTCTTGTAAATACGACATCCAGGTTGCTGGGTCTGGTGACCTTTGACCTGCACAGTTTGAAACAACCAAAAGAAAACAGAGAGACTTAGATGCTCCGATAAATGGAAACACTGAACTGGAATCTTCTGTGTGAACCAGGTTGGTTTACATGATCAGTTCAATATTGCCTTAACGGGCTTAACATTCAATTATCAAAGGCCATGTAAACATCAGTGAGTACATGAGCTGGTTAACATGAGAGATTTCTGTTCAGTCTGCCGCTGTGCTGCTGGTTATAATACAGACTGATGATACAAACACTCGCAACCCAGCTGAAGCCAAAGCTGCTGTCATGTAGTTTATTTTCCTGGTCATTTATGCACACAGCTGATTGTTCTGCCATTTTCCTGCATGTTTCAGCTGTCACTCACATTCTGTTATCAAATCAGAGCTTTGTCTCAGCTTGTCATCTTAGCTTTGCTTTTTCTTTGTTTGTTTGACAGATCTTTTTCTCTCACCTATGCAATGCAAATTAGTCACTTGTATCTCCTCATGCAGTGTCTGTCATTATATCTTTTACTGTTTCCATCACATTGCCTCTATGTTTCAACACTGAGCAACTGATAGAAACAGGAACTATACTAAATTAATCAAAATGCAATGAAGCGAGACAAAACAAAGCAAAAAAATGAAACAAAATTAAGCAAATCAGACCCAAGCCAAGGAAATTTATCTATCTATCTGTCTGACTATGTGCTTGTTTTTCTACACATAAATCAAACCGCTGACAGATGTTCAGCACTCGCTTGTCTTTCAGTATCAGGCCTGTAGAAGCTAATTCAGGCTCTTTGCTTGATGCTGAATGTGTTACAGATGTCAGCAGGTGCTCTTCAGATCTAATCTTGTGCATCATGAAATAATCCCCCAATTTGTCAGCGGGTCTAGTGCCGTCTTTATGGGCCTTGCATTGCTCTCGTGTCCTGTTTTTATTTGTGGTGGCCTGCAGCCACACCGGCCTGGACTTTTCCAGAGTCTGACCACACACACACACACACACACACACACACACATTGAGAAATAGCAGTGGTTGCAGGTTTGTGGAGTCTGGTGACAGAAACTGACTTTAGCAACAAACAAAAGAGGCTACATCTATTTTTCATGCATTTCGGTCTTCAGGCTGCAGTGTGGAAATAAAGTTTTACTGCACATCTCGTCTCATAAAAATAATAAGCTCCTCAGATGGAAAAGATTTGGTGATATTGCTCTCTGGCACATCACAATGTTGTTAATTTGCAAAATTAATAGCAACAGTTTGCAGCAGTTTGTTTTTTCAAGTGGAGGGTTTTATATCATCAGTGCACTGGATGGTTCGGATGAAGCTCAGTCAGAGGAGCTGTGGAGTTCATAATGAACACAAGGCTGTCAGGCAGGGAAAAAAATCATGAAGAACCGGCTTTTTGGAAATACAATGTTTTAATCTCCTATTGTCTGTGAGT
>OMKZ01055944.1:9421-21695 GCA_900302535.1 Neoniphon sammara
GTTAAGAGGCGTGTGTGTGTGTGTGTGTGTGTGTGTGTGTGTATTCATGAATGCACACATTACACCCTTTTTTGAACTTTCATAAATTGCCTTCGCTTGCATGGTATATTAATTGTTTGCAAACAGCTCATCTCTGCATTAAAGAGTCCGGGTCATATACACCACATTTCCAGTTATTCAATATGGTATGCAAAAATAAAATAAAATAAAATAAATTCTCATATATAACCCATTCAAACACAAAAACCCAAGGTCACATTTTGATTGGCTGTTGCATATCTCTGATACTCTCATATTCCCGGTAATGATGGGTTTCCATGCTGAGCAGAAAATTCCTAACCACCCATTTGTCACTGGAGTCATTTCACCCCTTTACACTCCTTTGTCTGGCAGCCCTATACAAGGCGTAACTCACAGACAGTGGAGCTTTTGAAATGCAGCAAATTTGAAATGTAAAAATGTTCCTTTTTTGTTTGATTAGTGCCCCAGACCACACACACTGTGGGGGTGCGGTGGAATTTTTCTTCTTAATAAGCACGTTTCAGGTCAAAACAGGCTGTTTTCCTTTCATTCATATTCATGTTGGAGTGTCTATGAAAACAGGCATGCCTGAATCATCATAGCACATCACAAGGCTGCAGTATATGGATGGTTGCTTCAAAGGCAGTGGATGTCATTTGGCTATATTTCCCAACACCCAAATCACTGAGAATTATACTAATTATCCTACAATATGGAGCATTTGGTTTTCCAAGGCTTCATTATGCTACTGTGTTAAATTATTCCTTTGCTTTGGCTTTTGATTAGAGTTCAAACAACACTGCAGTCAAAGATTCTTCAGAGCACAGGGAGAGGGAAACACACAAACTTGAGCTGTCATTTGGCTCATAGTTGAATGAACAAAGTGCTTTCCCATGCCAGAAAGGGATCAGTCATAAATACATCCATGGCTACAATAAACGTATCTGCTGTGGGCACACAGATAAGGCTTTTTATGATACACATCATTAATCATGATATATGAATATGGAATGGAAAAAGACACCCAGTTCCTCCTCTTCGCAGTCTTTCTGTAGCTCTGAGGTGAATATTTACTCCACGGTTCTTGGACCGGACCACCTTTGGAACACAATAACAGTCTGAATAGGGTATTCGGCGCAGAGAAATATTAACATTGGAAAGTATGCTCATCCCATGAATTACACATTCCAGTTTCACTTCAGATATGTTATCTTGACAAATGTGTCATTAGAGAAACACGTCTGACAGCTCAAGCCCATACTAGGCATGGAATGCTGTCCTGTATACAGCAGGGCAGATGGACACAGACACTGATGTTAAAGAGCAGTGGCAAGCAACATTAAACAATAGATTGCTGCAGCTTACCAACAGGCAGGCTAACAGAGCGGTGGTTTCAGTGTGGGGTCATGGCACCTCCAGGCTCTAAACTGACATCAAACAATCCTTTAATAATATTTGTCTGCCTTCTTATATAGACTCCTGCTGTTTACCATTCACACCCATTTATTTATCGGTGCATTAATATCAGGTTTGTCCTTCTACGACTGTTCTGCTCCTCCAACACTCCTAAAAAGTACAGATAAAATGCTATTTCAAACTGTCTTCAGTCTTCAGTTTGTGTCAGTGTTGCAAAATTTTTCTAGTTGGAATTCCCTATGGCCAGCAATGTGTTTACAGAGAAAGTGGCCTGCATCTGGAGTCAACACACATCACCAGAGCAGAAACTGACTTCACATTAGCATTTTTGACTATAGGCCATATTTACTAAGAGGCACTAATTACTGCCAAGCACAAAACTTAACGGACACAACTGTCTTCAGTTTAGTGGCTGATTTGTTACGACTGCTTATGCAAAGTAAGTCAGTTGCAATTTTCCAGCTAGAATACCTGAGGCACAACCATACACCTCAGCATTAGCAACTCAGAAAACAACAGGCAGCAGATCTGCACTGTAGCTACACTGTCACCTGGAACCAGCCACAGGCCGGGAGACAAAGGGTTGCTGCAAGTTTTGTCAATAATCCAACAAGTCTTATAATTTAAGTCTCAAATGACATGAATTGAGCATGAACCCTGAAATACATGTTATGAGTTTCAGACCCAAATTATGTGAGTATTGTTTCTCCACCAGAAAGTGGATAATCCCTCTGAAACCTGAATGAAATTCCCTTGGTACAAAAATTGCTACAAATTGAAGATGCAATGTTTTTAGTTTTCTTCTTTTACTTCTTCTTCTTCTTCTTCTTCTTCTTCTTCTTTTTTTGTCACAAAGCTTGCACAGATGCTCACGTTTAAGAATTATGTATGTATTTATAATAACAAGTTAAACAGAATTTTTAAAAAAATTATCATGATTATTATTATCCATCCATTTTTCTTTATTTTTAAAATGTTTTAAAATATTTTTAGAAGGAATAAAGGGAATTCAGAGTTAGAGTGTAATGTTACAAAATGGAAACACCACTTTCACCTGTCTAGGTAACATCTAGGCAAGTAAAACATCTTTGGTTAAGGTTAAAGTTGAAGGGCCAGGCTCATCCTATTTTGACTTTTCGTTTACGATGTGATCACATCTGTCCATCAAAAATATCGGCTGCATAAGTGTGCAAAAATACACATTGGTAGCTTAGAAGTAAAGGCTAAATTACCCCTACTCACTCCCATTTGTGTTCAAAAAAATGTGAAAAACTGTGAAAGTCTGTTTCTGTGAAAGTGGTTATGCATGGGTAAGCCCATCTTGTAATCTTGTAAATACTTGGCTGGTGCATACTCTCACTAAAATGGCTGTTTTAGTCACTTATAACCACTTAAAATTTATTTGCACAATAATACTAGTCGACTCATACCTCTGACTGCATGTTGCAAACATTGTATTTACTGTATTTATGAGTTATTAGCACATGAACATCCCCTCAAAGTCGTGGTCACAAGTGGGGAATTCGGGAATATCGATGATACCTGAGTTTCCAAGTTGTGACATTTCATAAAAGCATATAGTAGCTTTCTACTTGGCAGCAGAATCTCTGTGAACTTTTCATTATTTGATGTTTGCAGCTGTATAGAACCTTTTCTAATGCCATCTATGTTTGCGCTTTCAGGTTGCTTTGGTTGCCTGATATTTCTGACCAGAGCTCTTGAACCCCAAGTCAAAAGCTCATACTTCCCACGTAGGAGCTTCCGATATGCACTTGAAGGCAGTAAAAGCTGAAGAGAGCTGTTGAGCAGAATTTGAATGCACCTGAAAAAGTAGTTCCTTTCAACTGGGCAAATTTAAGTCGATTTACAGATATTTTAGCTATAGTACACACCGCTACATATTCAAAAGATGGAATTACCTATGCGTGGCAATTATCATGTTTCACAGAGCAGTTCTTCACATTTTTTGAACATGAATGTGAATGAATTGGGGTAAGTTAGCCTTGACTTCTTAGCTGTCAAAGCATATTCTGTACACAATTATGCAACCGATATCTGTGACAAACAGTTCCAATGATCCAACTGTTGACAAGAAGTCAAAGGAGGTCATGTGTGGTCATTTAATGTTAGATTAAGCAACTAAGACTTTGGTTAAGGTTAGGATAAGGTCTAAGTCATTGTTAAATAAGAAACACTTTAGCTTGGTCTTTGCATGCGTTTCCCATGGAGTCAAATTGATATTTCAGGACATTTCAGGATATTTTGCAAGTGATCTGTGTGTCTTACAGACAAAAAAGTCACCACCTTTTCTGCATTACTTTACCTTGGATGAGGTCAGCCATTACTTCATTCTCGCCTGTGTTTTCTCCTTCACAATGTAACAGTATATGATGCCTCCAATTCTAAGAGAGACATGTATGTTTGATCTACGGTTGCTTACAACATGCTCTATCTGCTCAAGGTTAGATCGTTTCATTACATCCCATCAATCATTCAGTGATGTAAACATCCCTGGAGCATAAATGCAGAGTCTCGCCAAATGCCCTTTGCCGACAGAACAAAAGGAAGGGAGACGGTGGGGAAAGAGACGACGGAAAGAATAAATGCAGCACGAGCGCGAGGAGAGACAGATGATCGCCAGAGCGAGAGCGAAAGAGAGAGAGAGAACAGAGGAGTGAGAAAGAGAGAGGGAGACAGATGGAGTGAGGAAGAGAGAGAGACAGAAGCAGAGAGAAATGTTCCTGAGAAGTACACAGGGATTTGCTGTGTATCCTGCTCTCCCCGTGTGAGAGGATTTGTTTAGGCTGGACAGGATACAGGGGGGTACATCTGGACAGGTTCAGCCCAAATGCAGATCTCTCCTCTGGGGGCAACAAGAAGTCCTTCTCTGCACAGACAATAGTCTGTGGAGAGAGCTATGTATATGCCAGTGTAGGAATTTATAACCTAACAGAGCATTCGGTACCGTTTGCATTTATTTACATGTATAAAACATTTACTGTTTGCATTAAACACTAGGAGCCTAATGTCCTTGGAAAGACTTTGTGATATAAATTTAAAGTCTAGTTTAATCACACCGGACTAGATGCTTGTAAAACTCGAGAAAATTAGAGGGGCGGGGGCAAAGCCCTGCTTTATGTGTTAGGTAAGCAAAGCCCATGGAGGTGAGGCGAGCGAGCACGGTGGTCTTGTTTTGCTATCAGCTTCATTCTTTTATCGAGAGGATCTAGCAAGCGAGAAAGTGTTAGATTGCTTTTCTCTTCTTTTAATGTGCCAAGAACCAGAAAATGAGCAGAATGTCGCCCCCCCACCCTCCACTCGCTCTCTCTGTTTCTCTCTTCCTCCTCCGCCTGTTTCCAGTTACCTTTCAACCGGTGAAAAATATTTACTCCTGAAAATGAAGAGGATAACTTTCCATCTCCGACACTGTTCCAGGAGGCATCTGGCTTGTGTTAGAAGATCTCCGGTGTGTGTAGAGAGAGTGTGTGTGTGTGTGTGTGTGTGTGCGCGCGCGGTGGAGAATGATAATCATAATAAGAGTGTATTGTTCCACTGTCTGTCTTCTCCCACAGGGGAAGTCGACTGTAGCGGATTCCACACTCGCACAAGCCACAGAGCAGACACACACACACACACACACACATGCACACACATACACACACAATGGACCTCCCCTGTAGGAGGAGATTCTTGTAATACTTTCTCCTTTCTTACGAAATAAAGCACACACACTGACACACACACAAGATCCACCAGAGCAAAACTTCCCATTCATACGTACAGCAAATGTACCACTGACCTCTGAGGTCAGATGGGCTGTATATGCAGTCATCCTCTTACTTACACTGGGGAATCCCACTGAGCCTTTGGTTGTATCTTTGGTGAAGTCCCTGTGTGTAAACCCAGCCCTCTGACCATGAACCAGCTTACAGCATAAGCCACATGGTTGAGTAACCACGGTGCTGACAGTTTTCAAATAAACAAGTCCAGTGCACTTCAAATGATCTGGTCATCTTCTCTCAGGCTGGACATTCGGTGCAGATTGTGTTTTTTTGGGCCAGTCTGACACACACACACACACACGTGATCTTGAATCAAAGTTTTCACAGCAGTGACTGTAACCACAGATTTGCAAGAAGGAAGAGAAAGAGAAAAAATCTGATTTCAGCCAAAAGTGATTTTTTTGCAAGTGTAGCACCGAGTTTAAGGATTCATGGAGCTAATCCACAGAGGAGTGATTTAAGAAAGATCATAAATGTGACCAAGAAAGCACCAGGGACTTTTTTGCCCTGGGGATAAGGGGATATGGTGGGGAAGTGGTTGGTACAGCTTAGATCTATTAAGACTACAAACAAAGCTCAATTTACAAAACTCGGAGTATCACCAAAGAAATGATTATCAATTCAATGTCTGTGTAGCAGCTTCAGGTTTTGTACGATAGCAAAGGATTAATAAAAAGGGAATCCACTTTTTTGTATTCTGTCATTACATAGCCTTTTAGCTACAAGCACACAGGATCCTCTTCTACATTTGATGGCATTATTTTGGCTTTGGGATAGAGTTGTTCATGTTCACAGACATTGACTGAACCTTCCTAACATGCAGTGTATAAATTCTGGTGGTATTCTTCTTTAGGGCTGAGCTACCGTGAAATAATCCCTACAGAGAGCTGAGGTAGCTGTTCCCTCGTCCTCCTCTGCACACGGCGAATACTTCATCGCTCTTTTCCAGGCAAGCCTCCATCCAGGTTTTAGTTGTTCTCTCAGATGCACGGCCAGGCGCGGTAAAGAATAATAACATGTCAAAGGGGCTCAGAGCAGCGCAGACCACGGAAAATGGAACATGCCTAAGGGTGGAAAAACACTTCAAGATTTCTCGCAGTGCTCTTGAATTTATTAGGTCCCCCAGTCACCGGCCAACTTTTCAAGATCAGGGCAGAACAAGAGAGAAACAACATGATGGCTTTGCAGACGAGCTTAATTGTGCAAGATCGGGCCCTAATCTTGGTTTTACTATTATAGCCTCAATTACGCCATTACACAGCAATTTAGGAGATTTTGGTGAAAAACATCTTTCACTGCTGTTCACATATTTGTCATCGTATCCTTCTCAGAGCATGAGTTGTCGGTGTTTGGGCTTTTTTATCTGTGGGCTTTTTTGTTCTTGGAATCTGTGAGAAATGTTGGACGGTTTTTCTCAAATGAATAGTTACAGTCTGGCAGGCTGAAGTGAGAAGGAAAATGATGGATGGTGTATTTGCTGCAAGTTTTGTGCACATAACAGTTTGAGTTGATAATCTTTGTGTGTATACTGATTATCAAATTAAAAAATACTGATTCGTTTCACTCAGTTCATTCAACAAATGAACTGAAAGCAGTCAATCTTTAAAACCCAAAAGCATCCTTAAGCATCTTACAGCGGCAAATCAGGAATGCTGTTCCTACAATTAAGGCCCACCACAAGAAACCTAGAAGGCATTCTTCTGCCACCACAATGCAATTGTCAAGATATGTCACTTCCACATGTCTGCTTTTCACCAAGACTTAATTATTTCTTCCATGCCCCATTACAAAATTGCTTCATATCAGGAGATGCAAACAGTTTCACCACTGTACCTGAAATGGGACATGAGATCCGCCTGCTCAAATTATAGCCAATTTTAAGCATTTTAGCTTATTATCGCAACACCACATGGCTAATCACCACAGTCTTTGTTCATGGCCATTAAGGGTTCCCTTCTACCTAGGGCTACAACTAGTAGTTATGTCATTTAGTCTATAAAGTGTCAAAAATAATGACAAATGTTCAGAAGTTAGCAGAGCTTTAAGTGATGTCTTCAAATTGCTTCCTTTGTCTGACCAGCAACCAGAAAAACCAAAGTGCTAATTTTAATAATGCTATGAAAAAAAAAGAGAAAAGTAAGCTAATCTTTGGATCTGAGTGAAGCTGTAATCAACAATTGGATCTTTTTTTTTTTAACTTGATAAATTGATCAGTTATCAAAATCAATTAATTTCCTGTTAACTAATTGGTTAATCAACTAAGGGTTTCAGTACTACTTATACCACTGTAGTTAAGTTTTGGAAAAACTGGCAGGGCAGTTATGTCTGAGCTGGAGATGAGCTCCCCAGTGCCCCATTTTGTTAATCACTTCTTTCCCCATGACCAACCTTTCCATAATGTTTGTGCTAAGTGAATCCATTCGGAAGTTATATGCCCTTTTTGTCAGAAGCCACGCCCACTGCCATGGTCTTGTTTGGCCAACTGGCATGAAAAGTGAATCATTTCTTCCTGGCTCGTGACCAACGTTTCTACAAAGTTCTATGCAAATCTATTCGTGACTTTTTGAGATAGGAGTTGTCCTATTTTGTTTCATGTAAACTTGTGGGCCTGTAAAGCCCTTTGAGACTGTGAACAGTGATTTTGGGCTCTAAATAAATATGAACTTCAACTTGAACTTGAACATATGCTAAAACAAATCTAACCACCAAAACCATCACCATCTTCCAACTGTTAATGGAGCTAAAAGAAATTAAAATAAAAAGAATTTATTGCACACTGTATGCTTGTTAATGTAGCTAGAAACCAGCAGAATTCAATTTTTCAGTGGTGTGGATGTCACTTGGAAGTGGTACAGGCATGAGGCATCATACAAATGAGCAAAGCCCTTCATGATCTGCATGCAAAAACACAGATTGCTGATGATTTGTTAAAATATTTTACATGTATTCCCTCCAGTTTCAGCTGCAGCCACCCACAGAAGTAAGTACAGTCCAGAGGTATGGTGTTACTGGAAGGCCAAAAAACCCATTTTGCGTTCATCTGAAACTAAGATTGATTCCTGCCTTTGGCTCGCCACCACTCTGTGGCTTTTGGCTCGGGTTATGATCTGTGTTTTGTTAAGACAACTTTCCTTAAACCTTCCCCAGTCTTATGTTCCTTTTCATATGCAACCACTCACCCTGAATTCAAAAGAAGCGGATCAACCTAACCCCTTTAGAATTTACCCTCAGGGAAAAGAGGGTGACATAACAGTAAACACAGGGAAAATCAACACTAAACACTGAGTCACAGCCTGGTAACTTGCCTAACACCTAAACCCTGTCTCAACACAGGAGTACAAACAAGCATGGCTCCTCTTCAACCCACTGAGCCATGAATAGAAAATCTTTGTCCTCGTTTGTGTGATGCCTGTGTCACGACTCCAGCCTCATTGAGTGTCCCTTACAGCCTTTTGCTGTTTTGTGTGAATGGGAGCAAATTACTTCATGTAACAATGGCATGATAGCATCAGAAATGGGGAACGCTGTGTACACACTGTATGCTGCACACAGCTGTTCAAAGCACACATATCAAAAACACACAATAGTTAAGCAAGCACATGCACACACAAGTGTACATGTGAGCCCGTTTACATATGTGAATAAAACCACATACACAGCGCATATAATGCACCCATTCCTTGTCAGACAGATCATATAGAAAACATACATGCACAGTCTACCGCTCTAACAAAAGCATACACACACACACATACACACACACACACACACAAAACACACCCCAGGGGTGTTAAAGTGGCTGGGCATGACAGATCACGCTGCCTCTCCATTATTACGTCGTGTTACGATTAATAATGCATGTTTCCTGACACTTTAATTACCTCCGCCCACACCCTAACACACACATGCACGCGCGCGCACACACACATACACACAAATTTTCAGTCAGCACCAACTTTATCACAACACAACAAACAGACACACTCTCTCTCTCTCTCTCTCTTCCCCTGTCGAACATACACACAGCAGCCACAGCAAGGGATGAGGTGCTTCAAGTAACTGCAGCTGTCGGTCGGAATGCTTCAAGACTTGCAGTTCACTCCTGTATCTTGGACCCATAGCGATCCTGACACAACGACTCAACACGCATTGAAACATCTTAAAGCCCGCATGACAAAGATAAGCCTGCTCTTCACAGCTGTGACAGACCAGGCTGAATTTGGTGCAAACTGTCATCTACCTAAATAGTGCATGAATATAGATTAAAGGTTGATAGGAACTTCTGACTAGGTGACTGGAGCATAAGCCTCCCTAGTCAATCTTATCTGATATTTAAAGGAACAGTTCTTTAGTGGTGAGCTGCCGTGAAATAATTCCTATAATCCCTAAAGGAAAAGGAGCTGCCATGCCAGTTGAAACACATCTAAGACGCTTTTGTCCATACAACTCCATACAGCTTGTGCAGCACGATCCAAGTCTTCCAAACCCAAATGATCCCGAGTGGAAAATACCTCTGTTTACACTGTTACTTCGCATGAATCTTTACTTTAGCCTTTCATAGCAAAACAACCAATGCTATCGTGTTCTCAAGCCTCATGCATCTACGTTCTGCTCAACGAGAACATGCAGGTCCTGTATTTCCATGTTTACTGTGCTAACCTACACATTGGGCTAACGACAGACAAACTGAAAGATTTTGGTCTGTCGCCATGCTGTTGTAGCTTTGTTCCCCTTCACGTGGAGATTTTTAAAATTATGAAAGTGTGTGCTTTTCCTCGATGCTGAACTCCTGCAAGTTTCACTGATGTGACGTATGAGGCTTGGGTGTGCAACAGCATGACCTGTTTTGCTATCAAAGGCTATGGTGAGGATTTGCTCTAAATAACGGTCTCAGTGTACGTCTTTTCCATGACCCACTGACCACAGGCATCCCCTATCCATTGACTTCTATTGTTTTGGAGAAGGCTGCTATGGTTGCACTAGCTATCTCTCTGTGTGTTGTATGGACAAAGACAATTCACCTGTGCTTCAGTTCCCATGAGGGCGAGCAGATAGTGACAAAATTTTAATTTTGGGGGGAACTGTTCCTTTAACTGGTAGTACACCTGAGCAAAAATGTGAAGCATGCATTTATGGAAACTGGTGGTGATGTCTCTTCTAGAGTTCAGCAGAGTGCTGCACAGAGGGGCTGTGACCCACGATGACTTTAAAACGTGTTCAAAACAGAACTGTGGAACAAATATATTTACCTAGACATATTTATCCCCCAACGTGTGCTAGATGCATCAAACCAGAGACACCTCTTCACACTTTGCTTTTCAACTTTTCAGGATGTTTCTGACAATTAATCTGCCAAGATCTGCTCTGCCGTCTCCCTTTAATTAGTGGGCTCCTCCGTTGTGATTCACAGAGACAAATGTCTGCGAATGAATTCCTTTGAAAGATTTTAGTGGCTGTTTCAATTCTGTCATGTATGTTCCATTATGATGACACTCTGCCGTTGAAACTCAAACACAAACTGTTCATGAATGTTAACCTACATTTTCAACATCCTTCAAAACTGATGAAATGCCAAGAAATGCACAGAGCCTAATTTTCAGCAGCCACAGAGTCTGTATTTAATAGAGCAACACTACGCTTTCATCTTCCTCCCGTGAGTTGTAATGCAATCATATCATTAAAGCTCTGCGCTAGGTAATTTGTGAAGACTGACAGGTTGTTGTTGCTGGCTGAATAGTAAGTGTGTATGTGTACACACAAACACTTTCTTGTCTTTTCCTGCTGCTCCTCGCTCCTCATTCTCCCGCTGGCCTAGCCCTAGTTCAGTCAGTGTATTCCAATGCATGGGAAATAATTGGCCATCCCTTTCATCACAGGATTATGAGAATAAATCTCCTTTTGGAGCGCAGCAGCGCTAACAGTCATTGAAATCCTGTTACATGGGGGTATTATCCTGCAATTAATTGCTTTTTCCAAACGCTAAGCTCTTCTCTCCCTCTCTCCCTCTCATGTTCATACACTTTGATAAATTCAGTACTCTGTTGACTCACTCTGCAAAGAGGTTGGGGGGTTGTGGAACGTGTAAAGAGGGGCTTGGTAACAAACAAGAGTTGCCAGCCATTTTTAACAAAATCTCTCTCTTCAGAAGTGTCATTAATTTGATCCAACCTGTTATGTTGTGGCTGGAGGACATGCTTTGTGTCCACGGCTATTGAAATCCAGAGGGATTGCGGGTCTGTACCGTTCTACATGTAATTTACTATAGGGATGTTAAAAGGCGAGGGCCCCTTTGAACAGGAGTTGTAACCCATCTTTCATCAAGTGCCACGGAGGAGATAAATGTTGGATGACACTTTCATGTGCCATCCTCTGAAACGCTGTTTGTAAAAACTCCTTTTTATCCCCAACGAAAGAAAACATGAAATGAAAGCAAATGGAAACAGCGTGGGTCTGCAGCATAAGGAGCAATTTCTCAGTCATGGTATTGCATCATTCACAGGAGTCTGAATGACTAAAAAAAAAAAACACAAGCAAACAAAAACGGCTTGTATGTTTTTTGTCAACACAGATTCAGTTCAGTGTTTAACTGCTTTGTCCATCAAACTAAATGACAGACATTTGAATCTAAAATCTCCCTCCTTTGAGACTTCCCCCCATTGTCTCCCTCGTTACTTCCCCACTGTCTGAAATAAAATGCTAAATGTGAGTGGACTCAAATCTCCCCCTCTGTTTTTCTCTCGGCAGAGCGATTGATAACAATCACTCCTTCCTTCCTTTTCTCTTACAGAGGCTTCACATTCCTCTGAGGGTGACATCATTAGCCTCGGCCCGGCTGAGTTGAGAGATATTGTGTAACCTCACTGATGGGTTGGTGACAGTCTGGCGGTGACGTGTGTGTGTGTTGCAGCCACAGCGCGCACACACACACACACACACACACACACACACACACACACACACAGTAGCACTATTTCATTTTACAATTCCAAACATTCTAAAGATCCCACGCTAGATGCGTCCTGATTCTACCAACATTATATCTAGTTCTGCCAATA
>OMKZ01055947.1:14742-25934 GCA_900302535.1 Neoniphon sammara
TACACGTTGAAATAATTTTAGTCTATTTTAGTTTCTTGATGTTATTTCTTGGAACCTGTGATCTTTTCTCCTGCCTCTGTTTTTATTAGGTTTTATGGTATAAAGCACATTGCATTGCCTTTTAATGTTTAATGTGTGCTATATAAAATTGAGTGATTGATTTATATGCACATAATTAATAAGGGAATTTTGGCAGCAACGTTTCAACTTCTCACAGACACACAAATCCACACAGAGGATAGTTTTTATTTTCTCTGTATTATGTGTGATGACTGTTCCTTTGATCTGTAGATGTTGAGTGAGTGGACGTGGCTGAACGGAGGCCAGAATTTCTCCAGTGATCTCTCCTGAACCGGCTCAGTCTTCACTTAAACTGGTACTTCACTGCCTCTGTGTGGCGAGGACGACAAACTGCATCAGGATGCCTTAGTTTCTCTGTGGACCATTTTGAAGGGCTGCCCCCCTTGCTGACTGTTATTGGGAGATACTTGCCTAATGAGATTAGTGATTGGCCAGTTTGGTAAGCCTGCTTTTAATCAGCAGTACCATTAAGGAAATGTATTAGAGCAGAATCTTTTTTTATTTGTCTACCCATCTATAAATTTAAACTAAAATTTAAAGTAAATGTTAGGTTTCTTCTTTTTTTGATGAAGTTGCACTTCTCTTTGCCCAAAACAAATATTGAATTGGTATCAGGGATCATATCAACTGATTTTCTTGGGGAAAAAAAATCTGTGTTCTGTTAACATAAATCCGGTCAAAACATTCTTGCAGTGTTACTGTATATAGAAAAGCGTCCTTCATATGGATTAAAACCAAATCTTTTTAAAACAGTAGGCTAAGTGGCCTTTTTAATTTCCATCTCTGAAAACAAGAGCAATTCATGAATTAAATGTGATCATCGTTGCCACATTTTTCTACATGCTGGACTTTTGTCAGACTCTATTTTTGGTAAATTTCATGATTGTGATAAAAAATTTGGTATGTTGTGTTGTCATACAGATATGTCAGCCTTGAACTCTATGCTCTGTATCTACAGTGTATTTCATCGCACTTTAAGTGTTTATTAGGATTTCTCACTGGACTTCGTTCTTTGTTACAAAATATATTTTTTCTAAGCCAGTCAGTCACTGAAATGTGGGGCTCTTGTGATATACCAAATGATTGTTGTAATTTTTTCAGTGGTATTGTGCCCACTGAGAATTGTATATAATGAGTCACGTTTGTTTTATTCTGGTAGCTGTTCTAGCTTGTGCCTCCTGCATCGGTGGCATTTTGGTGATACGAGTCTGGAGAGCCTCCTGCCAATCAGAAGAAACATTTTAACATAAAGGTCAATAACAGTTCATCTCATTTTGTTGAAGATGATGGCGCACAAGGCAAATGCCAGTGACTTCTGGTCTACAACCTTATTTTGAAACACTTAATAGTGACTTACTCAAACATAAAAACCCAAGATGCTGAATTTTGAAAATTACTACAGATCATTAGTTCCCTAATTGTCAGTTTTACCTACCTCTTAGCTGACATTTTCTTTTCATTTTGCCTCAATGCTGCACCTCCATCGTCGCCCCACAGAGAGAACAGTCATGCATACAGGCATGACCACTCTGTGTGCTGCACTCCCCTCTTAATCCAAACTGTTGAAACTTGCGTATATATAGATAGTGAAAAACATTGGGTGATGTTACATATTGCCAAGGGATATTGCCTGGGATATCCTGTTATCTGTATTTGTGCATGTATTAGAATGCTGATAGGTGTACAAGTACCATTTTATCAGTGGGTACAACTATGAAGACATTTCTCTCATGACTGTAAAACAAAATGTAATATTGTATTTTGAACACAGTGATTTGTACTGTAAGAAATGTTTGTTTTATTCCCAATCCCCTGGGAATAAAGACACAAACTGTCTTCCTTCACCTATTTTTTCTCATATATATAACAAATATATAACACAATTACATAAATGAAATAGACACAGATGGACAGCATAGTGTTTGACATTCTTTATTCCATGAATTCAATAAAATCAGTTGGAGGTCCTAAATGCTGACTATCTTCCCTATTCAAAGCACAGCACAGACAAAGTGAAAGGGTAGTGATAAAGGTATAACAGGTACAGGACACAAAAAGAGACAAGACAAAGAGATGACAGAGAGGTCCAAATTGTCATTGGCCTTCGCAAAACAGGACCAGAAAAATAGAGATTTTTAGGTAACTGAGTTTACACAGCTTACACATCACTGTGTTACTGAGGTTGAGTGGTGAAATCAATCAGCCAACTCCATCTGAGAAAGATGAGCCGCTCTTTGCCTTTTCTGCTTATTTCTCTTTTGTTACATTTATTGCATCCGTTTACAGTCGCTGTACTTGTCAATGTGACAATGAAAAGTCAAAATAAAAACTTAACACTTCCCTCTGGCTTTGAGAGCATGCACCAAAAACACAACATAACAAAACAAGCATCCTCTATTATAATCTCATTACTGTCAAAAAATCAAAAGAAGTCGATCTGATAGATGATCTGCGGAAAAATGAGCCGACCACACAGTCAAACTAAGAAGGTGCTTCAAATCTCACCCCATAAAGAATACAGACGATATGTCTGAGGGACCAGGACAAATGCTCCACTACCAACACAGTGCACTTGTCTGGTCCAACTGGTCAAAAGTAGCACATGGAGAAGAGGATGTTACATAGGAATTTCCTACTGACTGCTGTTCTTTGGGTGTGTTGTGATAAATACATAAATCTTGGTATTGCTGTGGAAAATGTAAATAATGTTTGAGCTAAAAACAACCAAAATAAATGACCTTTGATTCCTTTTTTAATTACAGTACTGCAGGTCCTGGAGGGTGCTAAGGGTTGCGAGGTTAAGGCCAAAGAATGTGTGTGTCTGTGTGTGCATGCATGTGTACGCATATGTATGTGTGTGTGGATGGGGTGTGTGTGTACAGGACTCAAGAGGGGGAGATGTGTTAAAGTGTTGCTGAGTGGACTTTTGAGGTGTTGTCACATTTGGGCACTTTTCTTTATCTTCTCTTTATTTGCTTCCTTCTCCTGTGTGTTTTCCCCCCTGAATCCTTACGCCTCGAGCTCGAAGCCCATGCCGATCTTGTGTCCACCGGCGTTGAAGTTCTTCCCATCAACCAGAGCTGAGAGGGTGAGCTTCACTCCTGTAGGGCAGGAGCGTTACGAATATCAATCAGATGCGATGACTAAACTGTGCCTACGCTCTCACAGTTGTTGATACAGCAACATGTAGCAACAAGAGGACGAGAAATAAATAATGATCTTACCTGGCCTCAGGGTTTGTGTGTAGCCAACTCCAACGAGGCAGGCGTTGTTGACTTTGGTCTGTGAGGAAAAACACAGGAACATATACAAGTAAGATAATCATGTATGCAGAATAAATAAAAAAACTAGGTACAAAGTCATTGATATACAATGCAATTAGGGATGTCACAAGAGTCAATACTTGGGTGCAGAGTCGATACCAAATTTTTAAAACAAAATCAATGTAGTATTTTTAGTTTCGGTAGTATTGATGCAACTAGATCCCTCACTCTGTAACTCTGTAGGTGTGTTTGTTCTAATGTTAATGTGTAGCCTTAGCCTTTATGTTCAAATATTTGTACCATTTAAAGTTGCAGTGATACTTACAAGAGTGTAAATCATTTGCTCTAATTTGAAATTAGTATTTTGTTGGGCTGCTTTGTTTTTTGCTCGCAGGCTGCAGGCCGATGTTGCACTTACAACTCTGTGTTCTTTTTCTAATGTCTATATGTTTAAATACTTGAGACACATGAAGTTTCCATTCACTTATTAATGTTTATACAGAGTTTTTAAACAAATGCATATGTGCAGAATGGGATTTCTGTTTTTGCCCTGTTATCAAATCACGTATCGAAAATTGCAGAATTTCACTGGTATTGGTATCAAATTCTGGTATTGTGACTACATAATTAATACCACATATTTATACATGTTATATGCATATTGACACAGTCTGTTGGGCTTATAGATGTCTAATCGGAGGTCAATAACTGCAGATCACTTGCAGCAAATAGCTTGGAAGTCAGGAGTTTCAATAAATTACTTACTGAATAAAAAATAAATAAATAAGTAAAAGTGGGATATGTAAGTGTTTTCTAATGATGTCAGTTGTGTCTATGAGCCAGTACTTACAGACAGGGAGGTGTCCTTATCTATCTGGTATTTGGCTCCGATTCCAAAGCGTGTGTTGTTGCTGCCAGCCGTCCAGGCCAGGCTGACTGCTGTCTCCAAGTTGCTGTTCACCTTCTGGTAAATGGAGCCACCGAACTCTGTGCCATCATTACTGAAACACAGAACCAAAACAGCAATGTGAGAACTGAGAAAACTGACAAACAAAATTGACCTTCTGGACATCAAGTTTCAGCTGAATTTTATGATTCCCCCTGGGGATGCACTTCCTCTCTCATGGCTGCTCTGGCCCCATATATATCATTTCCCCTTCCTGCCTCTGTCCACGGAGATGCTCTACTCACACATTGGTGTGAAGCTGGAAGTCTGCAGCCTTGTATCCCAGGGCGAAGTTGTTCTGGGTCAGTTTAGATTTGGCAGTGTCAAAAGCTATCTGGTAGCCGGCCAGCCAGCCCTCGTAGCCCAGCACAGCAGCTGTGTGGATCGTGGGACCGGCCATGTCGAAGTCCAGGTCGCAGCCCATGTTGATATATTCACGCTTGTAGCCAGTCTTCAGCTTGGCACTCTTCTTGCTACAGAGGAATTGTCAAGAGAGAGAAGATAGAAGGAAAGTGTAATTCATTTAGACAGCAGGGGGCATTTCTTAGCATTACATTATTATGATAGGATAATACATTCCATATTGATTGATTAATCTGTTCACTTCATTATAAGAGTGACGGAAACAATTTAATATGAACAAGTGGGATCTTACCCAGTGTTGGGCACAAATGATGTATCCAGAGCCAGCTTCAAGCCCTTAGTCAGCTAGAGACAGAGAGAGAACCCAAACAGAGGAAACAGACCATGAGCTAAAAGTCAGAGATAGCTAGTCAGAGATAACAAAGTATCTTATTTGGGGTTGATTTGCTATGCTGTTTTGTTTGAAAGAGAATTAGTACAGAAAATGTAATTTTTAAAAATACAAATATCCTGTTTATTTTCATTTTCACCTGGTCCTCCATGGTGATTTCTGTGGTCAGGGTATTGTCTGTGTTCCATTTCTGGTTGAAGCTGAGGCCAAGCTCCTTCACTTTGTACTTGGTCTCCAGGTGGCCTGATGATTTCCCTGAGTCTGTGTTGTTGGAGCCGGAGGTCGCAAACTCCTGAGGGACGGAGCGAGGAAAAGACAGAGGGGAGAGGGAGGGTGAGGGGGGACGGGACAGAAAGGCATATGAGTGACAATAACAGCATCATATGAAGACAGTACAGCTACGGACATGAGAGGGAGAGAATAAACATTTAGTGAGAGAAAAAAGAAATAAAGAGCGAACAGAAGGGAGTCAAGCTTTGCTTCTCCACATTTCCTCTGCCACACAATCCCTCAGGTTTGTATGACTGGTTATTGTAAACAAAAAATACAACTTTAGGAGTAATAGAGTGAAGGGATTCATGGAGAGATGAGGGAAGGAAGGGAGGGAAAATATAGGTGGGACTGTTTGTAATTGGGTGTGTTTGAGGATCTTAGTTTGAGGATCAGTGCTATTACTGCTGTAGCAGTAGAGGAAATGGTGTCAATTGGAGGAGCTAATGCTGCAAAGAAAGGTTGGGAGGAAAGCCTTCATCGCACATACACACACATACCGACACAACTGGAATCACTGGCTTACCCTGCCGTGCACCTGCATTTAATTAAGGCCACACACACACACATACACACACACCCTTACCATCTGACAGGAACATCCAAAGAGGAAGCAGAAAAAGACAGAAAGAAGAGAGAAAGTTAGGGAGAACCACACAGAATTTACATTCACCAGTTTACCCACTCTGGGAAAAATGAAAAGCAGGCGTACAGGAAATAAAAGCTGTATCCTGCAAGTTTGGATACTGACGTAATACACTCATGTTTTGAATGACTTTTGTGGCATGTGGGAGATTCTGTATTCAAGTACTCATTATGGCTTCACCAGGGCAACGGCTTTGCAGCAACAGAGACACGCTGCAACTCTGCAGCTAACTAAATACTCAGTGAAATGAAGTGCTCCTCTCCTCCATGACACATCTTACTGCCTGAGGAAAAGGAGGATGAAACTGGTTGGACAGACGCTAGCACTCTGCTGAGTCTGTGTGTTAGACTGCGTATATGTCAGACAGCACACACACGTTGGCATGGACTGCTGCCAGGCAATGAGTCAGCCATTTGATCTACACTGCAGAGCCCTGAGAGAGAGGTCTGGGCACGAAAAAGACACCAGACTAACAAAGAGGACACAGCGGTTGTACTTACAACTCCACTCTGGGACTTGGTCTTCAGGTCCAGTTTGACAACTCCAAAGCCTGACGAGAAAGGGAAAGGAAGGGAAAAGAAGTCAGGGCGGAAAAATAACTTTGACACCGCACCGTATGACTCCCAAACAGCTGCAACAAAAATAAACAAGCTGCTTTTTGTTCTCTCAACATGAGTCCTGCTTCACAGCTACACCATTACAGCTCAGTAAGGCACAAAATTAAACAGCAACGCCTTCTGCATATGTGCATGCTTTAGGAGAATTTGCTGATTTACCATAGCCCTTGTTGAAGATGTCTTTGGCAGATTTCCCCAGGTCTGAGTATGCAGGAGGGACAGCCATTGTGCCTGTGGAAACAGACATGCAGGTAAATCTTTCAAACTTTCTTCACAATCAAAACACACACATACACGGATCTCATTACATCAACGTGACTGAAGCACAGTGAACTCAAGCAGCTTTTGCCAAAATGCTACAACAGATACTACAAACAAATACCAGCCGAACGTTTCCTGAGAATACACTGAGCACTGCAACCAAGAGGAAGCGGAGGACTGCAAAGGAAGCGACACACCTGAAGACATTCTGCTCAAAATACACCAGCTCACTACAGCAGCATCTAAAGAATATGCACACAAAGCATTGCTACTAGTGTTTCCACCAAATATTTACTGGCCAACAGAAGGCCTTAGCCTTAAGCGGAACCAGTATAGATGGAGAGTATACCTCAGCTGGAAGACACTGGCCTTCTGGAAGGAGGCCTTTCTGGGTACTGGTGATATATGGCTTCTCTCCTCCCCCTGCATCTCCCATTTTAACCCTATTGATTCCTTGGCAGCAGTCCATTAGCAAGCAGCAGAAGCTGTTAAACTAATGAGACTGATTCTCTAGATGGGAGGGACTAGAAATCCTCTAGGCCATGGTAAGTTAAATATTACTGAAGGCCTCACTGCCATCGAATACTGGAGTGTTGCTGCATGCCGTATTCATTTCATAAACAAGTGCGCCCTAATGCACTAGTAGCACTGCAAAGAGAAAGACATGTATTATATGTAAAGAAATATGCAAGCCATGGCAGTAGCTCTGCCGTGCTATTCTGCTACATGCTACAATGCCGACATAAGCATAAGTAGGTTTGGTTAGTCAGCAACTATCACCTCTGCACACCACTGCACTGCACTGGGCTTTATACAGTCATCAAGATCCCCTGGTTCCCTGCATGGAGCTATATTAGTGTGTGTGCATGCATGTGCGTTTTATGTGTGGAGGTCTATAGGCACGTGTGTTTGTGAAGGTGACTTTGCAGGAGCACTCTGAATATTCACTGATAACCAGAAGATATGACTCAACTCCCCTTCCTTCTTTTGCCTCTCTGTCTCCCCTCCTTGATGATGACTACAAATAATATTTTCACTGTTCTCATCTGTCATATCCTTTCTGCTAAAGATGGAGACAAGTCTCTGTCAAGGACAATGGAACCAAAGCTCCATCCAGGGACCCTGATGATGTGTCATCTGTCTTTGCCCGCCCATCCCTGCCCCACTCACCATGTCCCTTGGGTTTGTGGTGCTCACATGCCATACAGTGGTCTTTGTTCTCTGCCTTATGGCCTTTTCCTGTCTTGTCCTCCTGCTGCAGCACGCTCTGCACTCCTGTCTCTGCCATGACTCTTCGGAGGAGGGAAGTGCAAGGAGGGACAATAGAAACTTTGGCAAACGGTCTTTCACTGTTTTCACAAAAACAGTGTACAATATGCGGGCTTGTCTGCTTCTGAGTACATACTCTTTGCTTTGTGTGAATACATGGAGTGTGCAGTGCTGCAACTGCAAGTGTCTGACCAGATCACCCATCCTATTGCATCACCTTGTATGTACAATGACCAGCACTGCAGTTAGTATGTACTTTGTACACAACATGTCAACATGATAAGGCCTGTATATGGCCCCTGAATGGACTGCCTGATAGTGATTTAATCAGACAAAGAGCACTGATGAGATGCATTCGTGGTTAACACCGTATGGGCAAGTAAGTGATGACCTGGTGGAACAAAAAAGCAGGCTGCCTCTGTGCCCTTCTTACAAGTGCACAGAGACACAGCATCAAATGGACTGGTGACAAAAACGCTCGATCCTATTTCACACACACACACACAGTGCTCATAGCCTGAGCTTAGCAAAGCTTTTACAAACCATCCTACAGGCAAGCATCTGCCCACAGTCGTTAGATTAAAACACTTTGAAAAAAAACCAAATGTCATACGATGTCATGATGCAATTCAAACTGCTTTCAATCTTTCACAACTCACCTAAAGGCTGATGGTGCACAGTGCTCATTATATGTGTAATTAGGGCTAAGCGATGTGGTTGAAATTAATATCAAGATAATCAGAACGATTTCTCAATAGCAATATGACTCATATATGCAAATCTCATTAAATAGTCAATTAATGTTCAGCCCAGGGCATGATGTCAAAATGAAATTTTCAAATAATATTCCTAAAAATGCCTCATGCCTAATTTTGTCAGTTCTTGGACAAAATTGTGTGTTACAATATCCCAAAACCTCAATATCATCACAATATGATCCTATTGAAAGGCAATAAATGATAATATTGAATTATAGCTCAGCCCTACATGTAATCCCCTTCCAATCCTGCCTTCCTGAAATGTCTTATTCATGTTCAGAGATTGGTGGTCACATGTAAACACATCACCAAGTTACATGACAAGCAGTCCTGTCCCCTGTGCTGTCTCTGCTGTTTTTCAGTTCTGAAACACTAAGCAACTGTCTGCCAGCTGATCTGAGTGGGCATATTGCTGACCTTGTGCAATTCCTGGACTGTCGTTGTCAGTCCTCCGCTCTGCAGGCAAATCCCCACACACCATAACTTCTTCTCACCTCCTTCCCCAGTCCATTTTTGACCTCTTCCATCGTTCCCTTCTTCCCTCAGTCTCCAAATCCTGTTCTATATTTAGCCCAGGTGAACTTGACACTACAACACATGTGACCGGTGTGTTTCAAAATGGGTGCTCGTCCCTGTTCAGCTTATTAAAACCCTTATAAAAACATCTTTATCCTCCTGTATTGTACCTCCAGGCTGTATTTACATGCAAACACGCACACACACATTAAAATGTCTGACCCAATCACACATGGTCTTCCGCCCCTCACCCCGACACATGCTTATGCCGCAACCAGATGACAACATTCGCCGAGCTCCAGGGTCAAAATGACACCCATAAATCACTTCATACGTGACAGGAAAACAGCTACCACACAAACAACAAGATGGTGGTTGTTATATGGTAGCATAGCAACACAAGCTCAAGAACCAAACAAAGAGAGAAAAAATTACCATACAGTGCCCTTAAAACAGCAAAATCTGTGCTTAGCTAGTTTTTTCTGACTGATACGCATGTTAGCCCTTTAAGAGCTACAGTGCTGTACTTGTAGTCTATAATCTTAATTATTTACCTCTGTAAAAATCAGCCATCCAGCATCATGTTAAACGAGGAACACTAACAGTATTTTGTGAACAGTTTTCATCTTCTATTGCTTATGTTGATCTATAGCGGCCCTTTAAAATTAAGTGTATTTGTTAACCCACTATAAACACAGAAAAATTCCCACAGCAATTTTCAGTGACTATCATTTTGAGCTGAGCCACATTGACTGAAGACTTCTTTGTCACTCAGAGCTGATATGGCTCTGGAGTGAATGTCAGTGGCAAGTTTGAAATTAACTAACATAATTTACATGACTTACATAAACATTAGCATGGTGGTTATTTTACATTCTCTAACACTGACTATATACCACATAAAGCATTCATAATGGATAATGGATAACTTGAAAGTTTAAAATTAATCTATAAAATTATGTAAACAGACAGATAAACTGCAGTGGGCAACCCTCCTTTAATCTCCTAAAGGGAAACCAAGGCCATTCAGTGTGGCATATAGCAGGAGGAATGTGTGAGTATGAGATAAGGTCAAGAGCTGTCAAGTTACAAGAGGAGAATTTATAACATGAGTGTACAGTGTATATAGGCTGGTAATGCACTCACTCCATATCATGATCTGTTCAGCGTCAGATTCATAGAAAAGCACGTTTTCCGGTGGACTTTAAAGTTTATAATGACAAAAGATACAAGTAGGCGGACAACTGTTCACCTTGGGCCAAGTAATGCCTACTACTGCCTGCTGTTATCACGTCAGCCTCGTATTAATGAGTCATTTCAATTCCAAAACAGTGTGCCCTAAGTGTACGACCACTACCAACATAAGATTAAGGCTGGCCTGATTTCAGAACTTTGGATAGCGACTTTCCTATTGAGATGCCAAAGCTATAGGGGCCTCACTCAGAGCAAATAGCCTATAGTTTTTCTCTGTTATCTCTTCTTCCAAGTCGACCTTGCCATTTGCGAACTAATGCGTACAGTGTCGGAAACTAACGCACTGAATCTAACTATGAACAAATTATCTAATTACTCCATGTTACAGCTGCGTGCGTAAAGGTGACAAAAAGTGACGGGCGGTATTTAGCAGCCCGTGGACCTTGTGCTTCTCCACAAGCAACCAAATAACATTTTAACAAGATTTATGGCATCAGGTTGCTCTTCGGGATAAGGAAACCTGTTTATTATTTTGCCAGATGCGTCCATGGGTTTCCATTGTTCGTACGTCAGTAAGGCCCCTTTGTCTGCTATGTGTCCAACCCTAAAACCCTAAA
>OMKZ01055951.1:0-11061 GCA_900302535.1 Neoniphon sammara
CCTGGCGACCTAGAGGGTTTCAGATGCTTGGAACCAAGAGTGAACAGCACTGCCCTTTAACGCTGGGTATACGCAGCTATTTCCATATGCAGATGAGAGCCAACCATGCCCTCGCAAGTGCTGCCATGACAAATGAGCCGCTAATGAGTACCGGCAAATCAGATGACTTGTGAATCAGCGTCAGGCTCCCGCTACATGTTGAGAGCTGATAGGATGAACACTAGTATGTTAGCTTGTGATTCTGGCCTTATACTGATGACAGAGTGACAGTAATGCTGCTTTTACACCAGAATGCTGGCCTGGGAAAATAATATGGGTCAGCCATCAGAGTGAAAAGGGTTCCCCCAGGTGAGCCGACTCCACAAAATAACCCTGATCAGCGCTAAGGGCCAGGTAAACACTCTGCTTGGCATCATGTCTGCCATACTGAACCCGCAGTGTAGACATATCTGCTTTTGCTGATGTTTTAAAGGGCTGAATTTAACGTCAAACCGACCCAAACCATCTGTCGTTATCAATTCTGCACCAGCAATCCAAGTAACACCATTAGAGTTTTGTTTTATTCGAACAACCAGTCATTTCCAGGCGAGCTACTGTAGATGACAATACCCAAACATACAGCAAACGTCTTCATGTATGTTGAACAAAAGTCAAGGACAACTAATGCTGTAAAATGTGACATCTCAAAACCTACATGAATCACATTTTCCCCCTATCCATATGGTCTCTCCTAGTGCAATGGTGTAATTGAGGCTATGTACATATCGACCTCTCTCTGAGCATATGGAGCACACCTGTGAGCCTTTTTCATTGATTTATCATTGAGATGCCCTGGCAACAACAGTGGGTGGAGGGGACACTGAGGACACCTTCTTAACGGCTGATGAAACACCTAGCTTCACAGGACACAGCTGTTCACCCTTGGTTGTCTCTTTCCCATCTTGCCTGCACGTTCTGCTATTGGACAATAGGGAACTCACCAGTACATAGTAGTAAGCATACAACGCTGCCAGATGGTGAACTACAAAAAACTTGTCGCCTATCGCCTTCCAATAGTAAAATATTAGCAGCAGATCTGGAAGAAAATGGGGAAAGAGAAAGAAAGAGAGAGAACATGTTAAATGGAGGACTTCTTTGTGTAATCAAATGAATCTCATCCTCCAGAAATGTGAAATTATCTCTTTCAAGGACAAATAATACAAATAAAGATACAGGGTTTCTACACATATCTTTAACCTTGTGTGACGCACAAGCCAACAGACGGGCTTTTTTGGACTTGGTTTATTTAACCCTCTAAAATCTAAACACAAAGCACAAATCCCCTTTATTGCTTTTTAAATATATTTTTTAAGTGCTACTTTGGCCTGTGAGCATGCAGTTTTTTGGTCAGAGAACATCAAGTTTCATCAAAAAAAAACAAAAACAAACAAAAACTAATATATGAGTACATAAATAAGCTTGAAAAAAAAAAAAGCTTAAAAATTTTAAATGAAATTATCTATGAAAAAAAAAGGCCATAAGTGTTCATGGGCCCAAGTAGTGATTTTTTGAAAGAACTGAAGGGAATTGCATTCAGGTTGCACAGGGTTAATGTTTTAACTGTGTTTTGCCAAAGGCTGTAACTTGTTTAAATCACTGTTCATGTGTTTATACACCACATAGTAACTTTAGTACAAAGCAGTTGCAGTCATTGTGAGTCATTGTGTTTTATGAGTTTGACATATAACACTGAAGCAGGCTTGTCTGCCTTCAAGGCTAATCTGACAACGAGTCAGAGTGTCTTCAGCATGTCGCGCTGACTGGTTCTCTGTGGTAAGCACTTCTCTGTCTAGGTTCAATCAGCATTTTATTTCCCCCCAGTCTTTGCTTTGCTCTTATCATACTGCTTACTAATGACTTGTGGCTATTTTTTTCTGTTGGTCTCACCTTGGCAGGAGTACATGGGTAAACTTTAGGTTTCTCTCACCAGATATGAGGTAGCCTGTTGTGATGGCAACATTGATCTTCACCAGTGTAGGATCCCCCCTGTAGACATAAAAGCACATTCAATTTGATTGTGTTTGCCTAGTTACATTTTTCAACAGCCCTGTTTTTGTTTTGATTGGCTCTCCTCCCTAAACAGTTACTGAAATCTTTCTCATCAGACCAGTTTGCAGAATGTGAGCTGGAAAGCCTCCAGGTCAGGTTTACCTCATGTGAACTAGAGGAGCTGCTGTTCTCAGCCAATCAGGGTCCAGTATTGTGACAGCTAGACTTCGATAAATGCTTAAACTAAACTACATTTATTTGTAAACCATCAAACGTAGCATTATTCTTATCCTGTGCCAGAGTACATCTGAAAACAAAATGACTAAAACTGACAGATAACAGACCACTGAATTATCAGCACAGCATTAGGAGAGCTGTGTCAGATGGTATGTGACAGCCATCTGAAGTGCTAAGTATTGCATGGTGAAACCAACAGCCTGTTTTTTTTTAATGCTTTTACAGAGGAGTGCTGAGACTGAATGTGACACGCTCCCAGATTTGAATGTTATGATGCTCACACATCTCTAGCAATTCTTGTGGCTTGTTTGTCAAATTCAAAGCAAATTTTATATCATTCATTATAGGTGTTTTTTTTATAGGTGCTGTAGTTTGGGAAATTAAAGCACTGCCAAACACGCACTGGATTTCCCATTTCCGAGAAGCAAAGGAGGTTAACATCACCATTCAAATCAAACTAATAGCACCTCTGAAAAACATTAAGACCTCAGCGGCGGTGCTTAAACCCCCAGAGTGGCTAATAATGTGCAAGTGTGTGACGGGGCCTTTTCAGAAAAAAAAATAAAATAAAGCAGGCATTTTAAAGCTAGCCAAGAAGTGGAAAATAAAGGTTAAAAATAAAACGTGATTCACGGCCGAGCTCTCACCAGACTGGGTCTTCATTGACGGCGGTGTCAAAGAACAAGATGTAGAGACAAAAGATGCCAACCAGCAGTGCATGAAACGTCGACACCGTCCTGAAACGAAAACCAAAACACACACACACACAAAAACACACACACACACACAGAACAGAGGTGATCTACTCCTTTCTGGCAAGGTCAGATGTCCGAAATGTGTTTTATCCTGTTCAATGAGCAAGCCAAAAGCATAGTGCATATTTATCTTTATTCATGAAGAGTGCTTTGGAGCTTCTTCATTTTTTCCCTAATGAAGTAAAAACATCACTCCTTCAATAAAAGAAACAGAGGGCTGAGTTTTTAGTGCCTGGAGTGAATCAGCTGATTGCCTGACAAGGCTGCGCGCAGATTCAGACCAATTAGACTAAGAGATTAAACACTGCTGAAGGGTCAGGCGGGAAGACAGACAGTCATTCAAACAGTTAGACAGTTGAGTCAGGCAGTTCTTGGCAGTCAGTCAGCAAGACAGAATGACAGGCAGACAGGACTTGGCATTCAGTAAGTCAAACTGGCAGTCAGACAGTTTGTTAGTCAGACCAGCAGCCTGTTTAAATACAATCTCTCAAGTCCTGTGGCTATACAGGGATCCCCCATAGCCTGGATCCATCCCCATTAATCACTCAGTTTCATTTGTATTTACTCGTAAACCATGTGACCGTTTCAATCTCATATCATGAGTAATGAGTGACTGTGAGAGGAAATGGATACGAGCACATGCGAGATTTCTCTGCTGGACATCCTTAATCAATTCTCCCTCCGATCTCCGCTGTACAGCTTTCAGCGTTCATATAGCGCTCAAAGATTACAGCAGCTCGTCTCTGTCTCACTCGGGCTCACGCGAGCACATGCGCAGTCTGTCCCCTTTCGTTCCCAATCGGCAGCTCCAGCCACAGTCTGCAGTGTTCCCATAACAAATCAATAGATAAAATATCAACAGTACATAGATGACGTTTGGTTGTTGTGCCCCATTTATCAGCGTCTGTTTGACATCAGTGACAGGCTGTGGCAGACATTGTGACATACTTGAAATGGCCCTGAAACATTTGTTTATGATAATTAAAGGTACCCAAATTTAGTTTATGACTCTAATGGTTCTATACTTCACACTAGAAAAACCGTCTCCCGGACTACCAGCACGCCATGAGCATGGGGACAACATATGACACACCCCAATGTAAACAATGCAACTTTCAAAATATTCCAAAATAAGGCTTTGCAAATGCATTTTGAGCTAGGAAATGCATTCAGCATGTTTTATTAAGCCTCAATGACATGTGTTGGTGAGATTCAGTGTGAACAAAACCAAGTGTGTTTACAAGGAAAACTACATTGGGTACCTTTAAATTATGATATCAAGACATGACACTGGGACACTCTTACGGACAGTAAATTGTCCACGGTGCAAAGTACATATTTGCTCTTCATAACAGGGTGATTTGATTGATGAACTGGCAAGATAAGATGGCAATGTTGAGTAACTTTGTTGATGATGATCGGGCACAGAGATAGAGACAGGAAAACTGTTTTCCACTGACAGAAAAAGCATCCACACCACTAACGTCGATCAAAACGAGGCTAGACTTTACTAGGCTGGTCAAAAATGTCCATTTTAATGTTTTGGAACACTTAATGCATGGTAGATGACAGACATTCAAAAAGACCATTCTATTAAATTTCCATCATGCTTCCGGAACCCCGGGGCAGTGACAAGCAAATTAAACCCTGAAAGAGCATAATAACACTAAGCCTAGACTGAGATCCTAAGAAATCTCATTCAGCTGTCACAGCTGCTGTACATTGACAAAGACGGTATACTGCTGTTTGCTGAATGACCATTATTCTCTTTAGGGTCTACATAAAATGTGCATCATGCATCAGCTCTGGATGCCTTGCATGAGGAGCTCAGACTTGCAAATTCAGTATCTTCTTTTAAATCGCTTTTCAAAACCTGGCTGTTATAGAAGGCCTTTTTATAATCTGCCCTGCTTTTATGTCACCGTTTTATTTCCCTTCCTTTAAAGTCTGTTTGTAATCCATGCTTTTCATCTTTACAGTGTTTTTCATTCTATCTTTCCTTTTTATTGTCCATCTTATTGTTCTCTCTTTTAGTCGTTTTTGTCGTCTTTGGACTTTCTTTTATTTTGACCATAAATCACTTTGTATCTGCATTTTGAAAAGTGCTGTACAAATAAAGCTTGTTCTCCTGCTCACTGCCTCTCCTCGCCACTTCACCATCATTATTAGTTAATGTCGGGTCACCTTGAGTTCCACTCCACCTTCTGCTTGTCGCTGAGGCCGAGGAAGCCGGGGCTGATGCGTGCGGACATCCAGGGGCTGACTCTGTGGAAGAGCCACTGGAAGGTGAGGAAACTGGTCACCGAGATGGTGAGGATCAGCTGGCTGAATGGGTCCATGGCCACCCAACCCCACTGCAGCAGGACAGCAGGACGGAGGTCACGAGGGAGAGGGAAAGAAAGAAGACGGAGAGAGTCAGACATGCATTGCTGTCCAAAGTTCTGGGAGAATCCAGAGAACGCTCAGAATCGGACACATTTGTCCACTAGCATCAAATGCAAAGCTATTTTCCCACAACAGATACCCTCTGAAGGAGCCCACTTGCCCCACCAACACCTAAAATCAGATATTCATGCACATGTAGGATCACACAATACTCATAGGCAAGCCAAATCAGTAGATACAGTAGCTAGTACTGGTATCTGGCAACCAATGTCAAGAGCACCATGTCTGAAAGGTTACACCTGCTGACAGTGGCCAAGTCAATGTTTAACCAAACTCTATTAAAACTCGTACTAACCTACGCAGAGGGTGGGAAATTACTGACAACTAACCAATATGAAAACAAGTGGACTAAAAAAATACACAAAGGCTGTTGTATCTCCACAAACTTGGCGAAACATGTAGTTGTGTAACATGTTGGTGTGTATTTTAAAATGTTTCAAAATGACCTTGAGTGCCTGGGCCTGGTGTTTTTAGGCCAATTCTTATTTATGACTTTTCCCCTGCAATGAGCACCGGTTGTTTGATACCAATAGCTCTCCTGTTTACTCTTTATCTTTTTGAACTAACCAATATATACTGACAGTGACTGATTACTAACTCTACTCCCTCTGCTACTAAACACTGTCAGAGGCTCTATTGTGTACTAAATATCTAACTGCCTAAAACCTACTAAAGGTGAATTTTGCCAGACTTTTATGCAACCTTTTGCAAATATGGTGAACACTGCTTGACTCAACTTGTAAGTGATGCGATCACCTTTCAGGTTGTTCAGGTTTCTAGCAAAGTAACTTGTGCACCTGGACGGGTTCAACTATATGACATGATAATCCAGCATGTTACTACCTGTATCTGTGGAGGAGACCAAGTGCTGTCCTTCAGGAAGCACAGAAAAGCATCATGACACTGTATGCCCCATGCTCTGGGATTTTAAACCTTTTGCAGCCTTGGTCAGAACATATCAATGAAATTGGTATTTAAGTAGATGTTTTCTTTAGCTGCCTGGCTGCCAGAACCTGGAAAGAAATCGGTAAATTTGACACCAAACTTTGATTGTAAATTTGACGTACCCTATAGTTGTTGAAAACAAAGACTGAATATGAATGTAGAGATGGAGAAGCTTATGAATTTGCAAGGAGGTGGCTCCTGCTGGTGCTAATCTTTAGGAAAATCTGGGCAGAGAAGATGAACGAGTATAATTCTACCATCAATATGTATTTGAGAACAGCATTTTACCACCAGCTGCCACGGTAATATTGCACAGCAGCCAATGGTTTAACACTGCTGTTTCAGTGAGCGGCACCTATGTGTGAAATGAAGGGGTAAAACTGTCTATAGCAGTGTGTTGAAAACAGCACTATGTGGGGTATAAAGAGTCGCCTGTAGACAGAGGGCATCAATACTCATAAAAACCTATAATATTTTCTATTTTCACCACTTTGAATGTGTGACAATCAAAATCAAAAAGGAATTTCTTAAGTTAGTTTTTGTGGCATTGTATTATCATTTCTTAGTTATAATGCCATACATCTGTCACTGTGCCATATTGATCCTTTCTTGTAAACAGTTGCTATCAGTTATAAAACTATTTAGGCAGAGTGACAAGTCAAATACCCCAGATGAAGACACTGTGGCTGAAATGCTGCAATAAGAAGCTGAGCTGGTTTTCAGTTTTTGTTGGAGTATTTTTATTCTAGCACTTGGTCTGAGTTGGTCTGAAGATTTACTAAATGCAATGCAATGGAAACTTCACACAGACTGTTCAAGGTTGGACTTGGATCACATTTTAACTACTTTTCAAGGACTTACTGATTGTGCCTGGTATGAATCAACCAGAGAATCAGTCTCAGCAGAACTGGACGTCCTTTTCACTGAATTACATGTTACATTTGCTGATCAGTGCGTTTTAAGAGAAGTAAAATCAGTTCTAAATCATTTGTGTGCACAGTTTGTGCTATACTGTTTCCAGTTAAGACAGCAGCAAAATACTTACTGTAAAATGGTGGAATAAAAACAAAACTACCCACAATGCTGATTGAAACAAAGGTTAAACTGTTCAAAACGAGAACTGTCAGAGCTTTAGTACTGAATTGAAGGGTTTGAAATCGCAAGTGCAACTCTTCTGAAAGCTGTGGTTGGAAATGCTGTTAAAAGTTCACCACCTGAATCTGGGTTTGTTTCCTGTCAGTTACACACATAATGAACACTTACTATTACAATGGCAGACAGAGAAAGCGTGGCATGCCTCCTCGGTAGCAGTACAATCAAATGCACACAAAAACACCTGATTTATGCCTTCAAAAGCCTTTTAAAGTGTGTACACAAGCTGTGGACCAGTGCAGAGCAACACAGCTGTTTGCAAGGGATTCAACCCTGGACACCTCTGTGCTGAAGTGGTGGCTCTACACCAACATTACCCATGTTGCTACTCGCAACAGGGCTCAGCAACGCACTGCAGCAGGTACACACACACAGCATGCACACACACACAGAGCCAAGGGAGTGATGTGTCTGTATACACACACCTGAGAGCTTGAGGGTGTGCAAACCTATGCATTCACACACACACGCACACACACACACACACAAACAAACATTCACTCACACACGGAGTCCTGTAACATTTGATTACGATCTGAGTGGGCTAGTTCATTCACTGTGGTTTACAATCAAACAAGGGAAAGAAATTTGCCGTATGTTTTTGTTAGCATGCTGTGATGTCAGCGATGTCATTTCTTACATATTTGACGCACTCTACTGTCGACTGGCTGCATGGAGATGGTGATCAAACTGCTAATATGATAAACATATACATATAAGTATTATAATAAGGTATGCATGTCTAAAAGGCCATCAAAACTCAAGAGTTATTGACCAGTAATGCAGGATAAGTCACAAATGAGGCTACAGTATGTTAAATCAGAGCAGGATGATGTGATGCAATTCATTTCGGTTTCACAGACTTTGATCATTCCATAAAAAATGTATGCCTCGTCATGATATCATGTATGGTTTTTATATCCATGGCCTAAAGTAACCATTAGCCGCAAAAAAGCTATTAGGCCTATCTATATTTGGATCAAAAAGTGAGTGTTCCCCATAAAACAACAAGGATCCAAAATTAGCAGCTCTGCATGCACGCTCGCTCGCAGCCAGCCAATGTATGTCAGTGGCAGCGGTCTGCTGCAGCCAGTGTGGGAGTCCAGACCACTGCACTGCTCTGCGAGTGTGTGTGTGTGTATATTTGTGGCACTGAGCTATTTGTATATAGGCTGAATTAATGGTGCTGGCCCTTAGTGTAGGAGCAAGTCAGGCCAAAAGGGAACTTTACAGCGCCAATTTACATCTCCCAAGCAATAAAATGCAGCATTATCATCCAGCCCAGATGCAAAGACGCACAAGCACAAGTGCGCGCGCGCACACACACACACACACACTCACGCGCACACACCTTACATTCCCTCCTGAGATCGCTATAATTTTATAATTTCAGATATTGTGGGCTCTTGGTTTTCCCTGGTCCAAGCTTCATGAGAATACTGGTCTTAGAGATATGAATTTATATTTTCCTTGGCTCCTGCACTACTCCAAAGAAATGCTTGAGGACAGAGAGTGTGCACTTCACTTGAACACTGTAAGCCAAGAAAAAGACGCCAGTGAACTGAATAGGCCATTCACCAGAGCCATATCCTTTGGCGCTACCTATAATGCATTTGTGGGCATCAGTAGTTTTATGTAGCATGGCTGCAGGGCAGAAAGATTCTTTTGTTTGCAAGAAGGCCACCTCAAGAAGAGAGTGAACAAAGGGAGATGGCAACTAAATAGATATCTGGAGAGGCAAGTAAGTTGAAGACCTTCAGCTATACTTACAAAGAGGGCTGGGGTGAAGGAGGGCATTCCTGAAACATATTACACTGTTTTTATTGCACACACTCATAGATGTCCTGTAAGTTCCATGCGGGAGCCTGTTGCCAAGGGCAAACAGCCACTGAGGTCGCCTTAACCCTATGGGAAGTAAACAGCTGAGCTACAATGAAACACTGGCGCACATGGCCTTTTCTGAGTCCTCTCTGTGCCGCTACATGGCAAACACTTATTAATTCTTAAGTCCATATAATAACAGTCATTGGATCTGCTAAGCCTCTTTGGAGCCGGAGGAGTTGATCCGACATGAATATGTTAAATAATAAAATGAATGCAAAAGGGCTGATTGTTGTGACTGTACCAACAAGGGTGCTATTGCAAAAGAAGATTTATGGAGGTAGAAGGAATCAGGCTCCCTCTACCTAGCTGGAAGTGTTTCATGGCATATCTGCTCAGGTGATTGCAGGCTAGCTTTTTATTGCCCACACAGGTTAACTCAGGACAGTGATGTAGTGAATCAAAATGTAGTAAATGGGTAAAACTACAAGGAACCACATACATCACTATAAATCAAAATTAGTTTGATTTTGTAAACATACAGGTATATCCTCACAACTTACATCAGTTTGATGATCTAAATCGGACCACATGATCTATGGTCTGAATTTACATCATGGACATCAGTCTGAAAATCTACCTTACAAATAAAAAGGTAGAATGAGTTGACGTTACCTCCCCGATTTCAAATCGGATATCTACCATTGTCTCATCTTTTACACCTTGTGACCTTATAAAGACAGTGGCATTTACAAAACAATGGCAACAGAGGACCCGCCTTACAGAGCCTGGACTACGTTTTCTTGGGAATGATGTCTGTGATGTAACAGGCTTCTTCTTCTTCTTTTTTTTTTTTTTTTTATTTTTTATTGTGAATTGCCCCATCCTCGTATGCCCCTCTAATGTTTTGGTAGGTAGCGTTTAAACGCGCTTGCGTAAGACGGGTGGATCGTTTTTAACCAGCGAGGAAATGATAACCTTACGAAAATAACTTGGGTGCATCATCGGATCGCATTTCAGATACACTGTAACGAATCCTGTGCCGTTGACCGGGCTAAACATGTAATTCAACGGAATATGCTACTCGGGTGTAAAATAACAAATACGATATCAACAGCACATGCAAAGGCCAGCTCACACCGCATTGCATGGGCAGCTGCTAGTGCCGTGGAGAAAATAACACACTGGCCTGCTCGTCTCCTGTCCACCAGCCGTAGATATTACAGCACAATCCAAATATAAGATTGCAGCACGGGCTTACCTTATGACTTTCATTAAGATGATCTGCGCCTCACACTCTCAACTGGCTCTGGTTTTCGAGGATCGGTCGAATGCCATATGTTGAGTCAAAGCCAAAGCCATGTTGAGTCATTTTTTTGATACAGGCTTTACAAGACAGTCCGCCTCCACTTAAACAGACATGCTAACAACTTGTGGGAAGCGGGCTGAAGCTGGAGCCCTGTGCACGGACTGCAGTGTTTACTAATAATCGCATCCAACGCAAAACATGCATATTTGCGGCGGTGCGGATCACACCGCTCGACGCTCGATTATGGAAATGATGGAGAGGGGGGTTACTGTAGGGTAACTCTCTCTCTCTCTCTCTCTCTCTCTCTCTCTCTCTCTCTCTCTCTCTCTCTCTCTCTCCCCCCTCCTCTCCTATAGGGATCGAATTACA